>OVBA01000005.1:0-12798 GCA_900406435.1 Lepidium aucheri | reverse complement strand
ATAATCCATCAATTATAGTAGTGTCTTCCGCTAAACATTATATATATATATATATATATATATATATATAAATGAGAAAAAATATCAATTAAACATTCAACTAACAAATCAGGTTGATTTAACTATAAACTCCGGTCAATTAAACTACTAATTTATAGTTGACCATAATAATAATACTGAATTTTGCGTTGATTTGGCCAATTAAATTTACAAAAATCCTAAATTTAAAATTTCTCTAAATTCAAAAACTAAATCAATTTTTGAAAGTTTGATTCAGTTCTTATATTCATTTCAACAAACCCCTAAACTTGATTTTTTTCTTTTTTTTCAAGAATAAACTCAAATTTGAGATTCAAACTTATAAGTATATGTGTTAAAGAAGCTCAAATTTGAGCTTCAATACTCGGCCACAACTGACTGGTCAATTAACCAAATTTCTACATAATATAGAAAGTGAAACTCTATGTATGTTTTTTGTATACTTATCACTTACCACTAGAAGAGCATTCGATAAAATTATCAGTGTAATAAATATATTTAAATTGTATAAATTAGTGGTTAATGATGGTTATTAATTAATTAAGTACTTTAGCCACTGAAGCGATAGATATAAGTGGTGTCTTGAAGAGTAGCTTTCCTAAAAAAAACTGTATTTTTACCATTTTCGAAGAAGAAGAAGAAAGGAGATGTCTATGGGGAATTTCTTAAAGAGATTTGGAAGTGGAAAAAGCAAAAGCAGTCGAAGAATGAGTGTTGGAACGACGTCGTCTCAATCTAATGAACCATCACCGTCGGATCTTTCAGTCTCTGTTTCCGACAAGATTAAAGCCTCGAAGAAGAAGTATGCTCTTATCCCTGATCGCTTCTCTTCTCTTGACCAGGTTTGTTGCTTCTTCTTCTTCTTCTCTCATTGTTGTCTTAATTTCTGGTGTTGACTTGACTTTTGGATAACCTTTGTTTCGTTGACTTTATTTTAGTAAATTTTACAATTAGTTTAAAGAGCTATGTCAAAATGGTGATTGATGACCCTTATTTATCATTTTTTTTGTCAATATTAGATCACAACTGACAATTCTAGTAGTTTTTGCATAATGTAGACGATAGTTATCGATTGATATATAAATGCGCCTGCACTTATCACTTACTACTAGATAAAAAGTCACTTGCACTCTTATACATTATTTTCCCTATTTCCTAAATTATAGGATGTTTAAGTTTATTTTAATAAAGATGAAGATGTAATTTTTGATTTTTTTTTAAACTAAAAGTATTACTATTATTTTTTATTTTGTGTAACAATTATTCAACCAATTAGAAATGTATCGGCTGAATACAAATAGTTAAGATAATTAAAATTATAATAAATATTGTATTGGAATTTGAAAATATCAAATAATTTGATAAACATATTTTCTTTAAAAACATTTGATTTGGAATAGATGATATATATATATATATATTCACCAAAATAGTGCATATATATATTAGAATGTTAGGAGTTTGTCATTTGTAAATTATATGCCAGGAGACTGATTTTCGTCGCTTGTTTACTGAATCATACCAAATTCTGATGTGAGATATTAATGTAAATGGTATAATCTATTTTTCATGCTTTGTTACGCGAGATTGCAGGCTCTAATACCATTTTAAATTATGAATTTCCAATTCAAAATCAATTGTTAACGATATTATTCATCTTTATATCATATATATATATATATTACACTTGAATAATCCTAACTTTTTTATGTATGATATTAATCACATTCTAGTTAGAGAAAAGATTAGAGATAAAGAGTTGTTCTTAAGTTATTGAATGGTACTGTTTAGGTATCAAAAGCTTTAAGAGAAGCTGGTCTTGAATCATCTAATCTCATTCTCGGAATTGATTTCACTAAGAGCAATGAATGGACTGGTAAGTAACTTATTGTTGATTCACGTTTGTTGAATGTAACAAGTGAATTAGTGAGAGTATTCTTCTGTTTCAGGTAAAACTTCTTTCAATGGAAAATGTCTGCACGAGCTTGGTGAAACTCCAAATCCATATGAGAAAGCCATTTTTGTTATTGGTCAAACATTAGCTCCTTTTGATGAAGACAATCTCATTCCTTGTTTTGGCTTTGGTGATTGTAAGTTTTAATGTTTCTCCTAAAAGTTCTCATCTTCAACGTTTGTTTTTGGTCCTGAGATTCTCTGTTTTGTTGCATTATCTAGCAACAACACATGACGAGGAAGTGTTTAGTTTCCATAGTGATAACTCTCCATGTCATGGCTTTGAAGAGGTTTTAGCATGTTACAGAAGAATTGCACCTAACTTGCGTCTATCAGGTCTTTCATTGACAATCTAAATAGTAATTTCATTAGCTTTATTACCAAATCATTAGCTTCCATGTTCAAAAGGGCCAACGTCGTATGGACCTCTCATTGATGCTGCTGTTGACATTGTTGAGAAGAATGGAGGACAATTCCATGTTCTTGTGATTGTTGCTGATGGACAGGTAAAGTTAAAAGGTTCTTGTAAGAGACAAAATGAAAATTCAAACAGGTTAACAAGTGGTGGGGTCTAGTGGTTTCGACTCGAGGAGAAAATTGTCTTTTTGGTCTAGACCAAAGATCAGTTCTCCTAAAATGTGAAATTGCTATTTGGCCACCGGATGTCTAAATCCGGACTGCATCTGGCCTCCGGGAGGTTGGTTTGGGTTTCGGCCCAGACTCCTCCTCGGTAACACAAACAAACAGGTTTGATGAACACAGAAACTTAAATGCAATGACATTACACTTTGAATGTGAAGGTAACGAGAGGTAGGGATATGTCTGAAGGTGAACTTAGTCAGCAAGAGAAAACAACCATTGATGCAATTGTTAACGCAAGGTGATAGATAATATATTGAATCAGTTTCTCTATTTTTTTGCAACTTGGAATCTAAAACCAGACTATATTTGAACTCTGCAGCTCCTATGCTTTGTCGATTGTTTTAGTTGGTGTTGGAGATGGACCATGGGAAGATATGAGGAAGTTTGATGATAAGATCCCTAAGCGTGAATTCGACAACTTTCAGGTATCTTCCAAGTTACTGAATCTTAGATTCTCTGCTGCAAGTTATTTCTACTGAATCTTGATCTGCTCTTTGCGAAGTTTGTGAACTTCACAGATATTATGAGGAGAGACTCAACAGCGTCTGCCAAAGAAACTGCTTTTGCGCTTGCTGCTTTGATGGAGATTCCTTTTCAGTATCAAGCAGCCATTGAACTCCACTTACTCGGGTACTTCCATAAGTTCTTAACAGACAAGAATTGTCTTTTTTGCTTCTTACTTTGTCTAATTGCTTCTGCGGTTCCTGTTTAATATCTATAAAGGAATCAAACAAGCACAGCTAAGAAAATAGTTCCAAGACCACCACCAATTCCATACACGCCTTCAACAAATGCTGAACTATCATCATCAGGATCACCTGAACAAATCCAGGTCTGATAATTTGGAGACTTTACTACTTTTTCTGTTTGGTCCAAACAACTCCCATCTGACATTGTTTTCTGTTTAATAGAACTGCCCGATTTGTTTGACTAACCGAAAAGACGTGGCTTTTGGCTGTGGCCACATGGTAAGTTTCACCAAGAAGTTTTCAACTGTTTGCTTTCAGTTTACTCAAACCCATTCATGAATAAACACTTTTTTGCAGACTTGTGGAGATTGTGGATCAAGAATATCAAATTGCCCGATTTGCCGAGTACGGATCACAAGCCGGCTACGACTTTACACATGATTGATTCCACAAACTCTATAGCTGAACATAAGAAAAGGCTTGCATCAACTCTTCTTCTCATTTGTAGAATCTGCAGCCTGGTTTACCAAGCTCTAACAATGTTCCAGAACCAGCATGTACATTCTAATTTCCGTGTGATTCGCATGTACCATGAAATTTCCTTCTTATTGTCAACAAGAATAAAGAAGCAATGTACAAAACATGGGTTTTACATATTATAACAAAATGTTGCAGCATTTTAAATAGCACAAAGGCTGTGTGTTGTTAGAAGCCAGCTACTAAAAAGAAAAAAAAGAACATAACAGCCAGGAAATATGCCATCTTTGTATCAAGGAAAGATCCGGAGTAAGAGGCATCCATTAACACTTAGTCTTGCAAAAATTTATCCTTACTGTGGTTTGGTTGTAACCGTGTCATTTGGCTTTGGCACTGGTTGGATTCTTTGATAAGGCTTCCTAGTAAGAGTCTCTCCCCTTAGAGCAGCCACATATCTATCATTTGTATCCTGCTTCTGTTTTATCTCATTGAGATATTCAGCTAATCTCTCTTGGTTTACTTTACCCATCATCTGACCACAAATTGCAGACAGAGGTAGTTCATTAGCAGAAGATATACCACAAAAAGATTGATTTTTCGAAAAAGAAAACAAAAGAACTAAATTAGGATTTCATACAAGGTTCATGTTTAACAAGTAGCCTAAGGTTAACATAGTGATCAATAAACTTCAATCGAGTCGACATTGTTAAGCAGAGCAAGAACTCATATACATGAAAATCCTAGTTAATACAGAACAATGGATTAGTGTTATTAGCAACAGAACCTGAAAATGCCCAACTCTACAAATTTAGATGGAGACTCAAACAAAAAGGGAGCTTAGCAAAGTAGAAGATAGAAGAAACAATTTCAAATTCTCAAACAACACAAGCAAGAGACACATCAATCATCAAGAAGTTCCACTCATACTTTAAGTTTCCAGGCATCTTTAGAGACTATGTATGAACAAATTGTAACCACCAAGCTCAAGGATCAAGCTTTCTAATTGTATCAACAGAAGAAACCAATTGGAATCGGATCAAGGACCCATTCGAATGCTCAAAGGAAATAGCAGAACCCCCGATACAAATTATGAAACTTTATACATAGGGGAGATACATACAACAGTTTCAGGACGAGCAGATTGTCGAAGACGAGCTTCGAGCTCCGGGTTACTAGAATTAGTGACCTGCATAACACCATAGCCAATAATCCCAGGAATGACACCACAAAAAGCAGCGAAGGTGAAGAAGAAGGGTCTAGAATCTCGAGTCTTCGTCACTAGCCATCTCCAGGTATTGCTCTTCTCATAGATGAACGACATCTCTCTCTCTCGACTATCCTCGTGGTCTCTCTTCCTCCAAGTCACCGTTTTTCTCACCGGAGTTTCTAGGGTTCTAGATTTAACATTACAGGTTCGTACTTTGGCTTAATTGCAAGTCAAAATAAATACAAATATAATAAATATTGTATTACAAGTTGAAAACTCAAATAGTTTGGAATAATTTTTCTATTAAATATTATATAATTTGGAACAATATATATATATATATAATTTCACGAATAAGAGGAGAAAAATAACATGACATATTTTTGTCTTCAATATTTTCAATAGTATTTCATGTGGAAATTTTTGTAAACAATTGCATGAACCTACAAGATTTGATTTATATCCCAAAACTCATTTGGTAAAACCTATTTCTAATCTATATTCTGAAATGAGGAGCAGTCGAATACCAACATCTAAATCATCTTCCACCCGACTGAGAAGTTCTTACGAATATTTTTTTTTGTCAACTTATTATAATTAGATCGATAAGATCCGATTCATAGTCAAACATCATATCCTAAAATCTCTTTTTATTGTTTTTCCTTGTATCTGGGAAGACTCGAATCCGGATGCCCGAAGATTTATGAAGTGACCGCTACCAATGAGCCACCTATCATACGGTTTATTCAAAGTTCTTACGATTAATTTTTAACATAGCTTTAATTATTTACTTAAACACAATAACTAATGAATTATGTGACTTGGTGTTGATTAACTCCATAATAACAAATTATTTATAAATTTATTGGTTATGTATATAATCCAATTTCAGTCAACTTAATGCGGTTTTCATGGAAATAATAGAGGCATTGAGTAATTGAAGGAAGGTCAAGTGATTGTAAACCCTTTATCAACTTCAACCAAATGTAAAATCATTAGTATTATTTATATATTCTCGATTTAGAAAGCATTTTCGATTTCTTTTCCCCAACAAAACGTTTTTTCTTTGTCTTAATCATATCATCAGGCTTGAAGAATGCTAATGATCATTGAGTCAAGAAGAAGAAGATGGATCCAAAGTTATTGTTTTGTTTACCTCAAGGAGATGAATTGTTTAATCCACTTAATACAATGTTCATTCAAATGGCTTGTATTCTTGTCTTCTCTCAATTGTTCTATCTCCTTCTTAAACCTTGTGGCCAAGCTGGTCCCGTCGCTCAAATTCTCGTAAGTAAATTTCTTTCTTGCATTACAAGAAATTTTTAAGTATGTAGACAAAAGGAAAACGGTTTATTTCTTCACGAGAGATATCATATAGCACCAGATTCACCCCAAACTATGACCGTTCTGTCCATTCGAGTTTTGGCTTCTCTAACGAAGAGAAGCCGCTAAAAATGAAAATGTTACTCGTGCTATATTTTCCCGATATCGAGTTTGGCTTCTCTAAAAAAGAGAAGACGTTAAAAATGAAAATATTACTCGTGTTATATTTCCCCGATAAAAAAGTTAATGTTTCAAACATATATATTCATAGAATAATAGTTCGAGATTTATTACTCACCAAACTTTTAGTTATAATCAGTTGAGTATAAGTTATGATGGTGGAGATTTAAGTCTCGAACTATTATTCTGGGGATATATATGTTTAGAACTTAGATCTTTAATTTTATTATCGGTGACATATAACACGAGATTATAGTTTGGGGTGGATTTGATGTTATATGATACATCTGGTGAGAAATAGATTGGTTTCCCGTATAAAAATTCAGACTAACATTTGTCTTTGTTTCAGGCTGGGATTGTGTTAAGTCCTGTTTTGCTCTCAAGAATCCCTAAAGTTAAAGAATTCTTCCTTCAGACAGATGCAGCAGATTATTACTCTTTCTTCTCATTCGCTTTAAGAACATCTTTCATGTTCTTAATTGGTCTTGAAGTTGATCTACGTTTCATGAGAAGAAATTTCAAAAAAGCTATTGCTATAACCTTGAGCTCATACATTGTTGGTGGTCTTCTCAGTCTCGCTTCCTTATGGATATTCATCTTTTTGTTTCAGATCAAAGAAGATTACTTTACGTTATATTTAGTTCTTTTCATTACCTTAACCAACACGGCATCTCCTGTTGTTGTCCGATCAATCGCTGATTGGAAACTCAACACATCTGAGATTGGTCGGCTTACAGTCTCATGTGCATTGTTCATCGAACTATCAAACGTTGTTCTCTACACTATAATCATTGCATTCATCTCTGGATCTATGATTGGTGATCTCTTCCTCTTTGTATTCGCAACTGGATCCTTAATCTTACTCAACAGATTCTTAGCTCCATGGCTTCCAAAGAGAAACCCTAAAGAGAAATACCTCTCAAAAGCTGAAACTTTAGTCTTCATCATCTTCCTTCTAATCATTGGTATAACTATAGAATCTTATGATGTTAATTCTTCGGTTTCGGTTTTCACCATTGGTATAATGTTCCCACGACAAGGAAAGACTCATAGAACTTTGATTCAACGACTTAGCTATCCGATCCATGAGTTTGTTCTTCCGGTTTACTTTGGTTACATTGGATTCAGATTCAGCATCATTGCATTAACGAAACGTTATTACCTTGGTCTTGTTGTTATCATAATTCTAACTTTAGTTGGGAAAATTATTGCTGTAATAAGTGCTTCTATGTTCTTGAAGATCCCTAAGAAACATTGGCTTTTCTTATCCACCATTCTCTCTGTTAAAGGCCATGTAGGTCTTCTTCTCCTCGACTCAAACTACTCGGAAAAGGTACTTCATCTCTACTCTAGTCATAAATACCATAACTAGACGAGTAACAACTAGACGAGTAACTTATACGAGTCATATAGTTAGAAAATTGTATGTTGAGCTAACTTTGGTCTCTGATACTAGACGAGTCACTTATATCAGTCATATAATTAGAAAATTGTATGTTTGGATAACTTTGGTCTCTGATACTAGACGAGTCACTTTTACCTGTCATATAGTTAGAAAACCGCATATTGGGATAACTTTGGTCTCTAATACTAGACGAGTCATTTATACCAGTCATATAGTTAGAAAACCGTATGTTGGAATAACTTTGGTCTCTGATACTAGACGAGTCACTTATACATGTCATATAGTTCGAAATTGTATTTTGGACTAATTTTGGTCTCTCATACTAGACGAGTCACTTATACGAGCCATATAGTTAGAAAACCTTTCGTTAGACTGATTTTGGTCTCTGGTACTAGACGAGTCACCATATAGTTAGAAAACCTTTTGTTAGTCTAATATTGATCTCTGATACTAGACGAGTCACTTATACGAGTTATATAGTTAGAAAACCGTATGTTGGAGTAAGATACCATGTTATAAATCATAGACTCAAAACATAAACTTGAGAAATATCCACATTTCTAATGTGAGCTTTTCTAATACTTATGGTTCTGATTTTCGCATTCTTAATTTGTTTGAATATAGAAATGGTGGACGACAACTATTCATGATATGATGGTGGCTGCTTTAGTGATCACGACGCTAGTAAGTGGTGTCCTTGCATCTTTCTTGCTTAAAGCAAGAGAAAAAGACTTTGCTTATGAGAAGACTTCACTTGAATCTCACGACACTAACGAAGAGTTACGAGTTTTATCTTGTGTTTATGGAGCTCGTCACGCTCGTGGTGCGATCTCTCTTTTCTCGGCTTTGAGCGGTTCTCATGGAGTTTCTAAGCCATTCACGCCTCTGCTTATGCACCTTGTACCACTTCCTAAGAAACGAAAATCAGAATTATTGTATCATGAACACGAAGAAGATGGAGGAAATGTCCATGGAGATGATGAATTTGGGACTAATGATGGTTTAGAGATCAATGATTCGATTGATTTGTTTGCTAAAGACAGCAAAATATTGATTCAACAAGTGAAACTTGTGACACAGATGGTTAATATGCATGAAGAGATATGTAATGCAACAGAAGATCTACGAGTTTCGATTGTGTTTCTTCCATTTCATAAACATCAAAGGATTGATGGAAAGACAACAAATGATGGAGAAACTTTCCGACAGATGAATCGGAATGTTCTAAGGCATGCTCCTTCTTCGATTGGTATATTTGTGGATCGAAACATAACTGGATTTCAGCAGTTGCACGGGTTTGATTCAGTACAACATGTAGCAGCATTGTTCTTTGGTGGTCCTGATGATCGTGAGGCTTTAGCTCTGTGCAAGTGGCTTGTGAACAACACTCTTATTCATCTTACAATCATACAATTTGTCTCAGAGGATTCAAAGGCAGAAACTCCTGTTGGAAATGTAACGACACGAGATAATAATGAGGTTTTCATGGATGTTGTGGGACGAAACCAAACTGAACATGAAACAGATCGGAGCTTCTTACAAGAATTCTATAACAGGTACTTAACAAATACTCTGTTTTTGTAAATAGTCTCTCTAGTCCTGGACACAATACCAAAACCCAAAACCCATCCGAAGATCTGAACCAAACCAAATCCGACAAAATATTCGAATGAATTTTACATCATGGAAGTTTGGGGTACCTAGACCCCATAGGGTAACATCGAAACCCGAATGAATACTCGAAATATATTATATATATAAAAATAATTATTTCTATATAAACTTTTAATTATCTAAATATTCAAAATTATAATTATAGATTTAAATATATTAATCAATTTAAAACTAAAATATTAAACTCTTAAATTAAATTATGATTATCCTAAGATTTTTTTTAAAGATTTAAATAAAATACCCGATCTGAATCCAAAATAGAGACATTTTTTAGAACCAAACCAATCTGAACCCAAAATATACTAAACTGAATCCGATCCAAAATTCTAAAAGGCCCGAATAGATTTTATATGCCTTAATCCAAAACCTAAAAAAACTTGACCCGAACCCGAATGGGTATTCGAATGCCCAAACTTAGAAGTCTGTTTCTCTGGTTTGAGCTAAAAAAACTGTAATTCACAGTTAAGAATCAGTTTTTTATGATTCAACTTTTGATATTCTTTGATTTCCAACAGATTTGTAACAACGGGACAAGTAGGGTTCTTAGAGAAGATTGTAAGCAATGGACCACATACATTGACAATTCTAAGAGAGATTGGAGAGATGTATTCATTGTTTGTGGTAGGAAAAAACAGAGGAGATTGCTCAATGACAGAGAGAATGAAAGATTGGGAAGAATGTCCAGAGCTTGGCACTGTTGGTGATTTCTTAGCTTCGTCTTTAGATGTAAATGCGTCTGTATTAGTAGTTCAAAGACAAAGATATTCACATGATAACTTCATAGATGATTAGCAAAAACATTTCTTAGTTTCTTTAGAACATTACTTCAATCTCTTTCATATGAAATTGCAACACAGATATCGGAATCGGTTTGGTAAAGAACACAGATTTATACAACTATGTTGTGTTTTTGAAGCTTGTCTCTTTGCTCTTGTGCTTCCATTGTATCACAAAGACTTAACCCTTTAGTCTCAGGAAGAAGCAATGAGAAGAATCCGAGACCTGACATTGCAAAACCGAAAACTGCGAAAGAGAGTGAAGGAACATTTCTTCCCATTGAAGTAATGATTGGACAACAAGCTCCTCCAAGTACAAGTGCTTGTCTAAGCATCATTGTTGCATTGTTCCTAACACATGTAGGAAACAACTCGACCATATAAACAGCCATTAGATTGAATCCAATCCTTGCACAGAAGAAAGAACCGAGTTCGAAAGCGAAAGCGATTGTTGTTCTCCCGAATAGGCTCAGGACGAAGCAAAACATTCCTGATGCTCCTCCTAATAAGCAATTCACAAGCACTGAGTTTCTTCTACTGAATTTCTCCAATAAGATCGGTGTAATAACAAATGTTGGTAACTCCACCATTGCGTTTAAAGCTTCACTCAAATAGATGTTCACTTTTATGTCTCTTACTGCTAATGGAACTCCGTAATACGACATTCCTAACCCAAACATTATGATCATAACAATTACCGTTCTTCGAAAAGCCCATTTTCGGATAAACAAATCCTTGATTGTGTAGTTTTTAGCTTGTTTCAGAGCTTCTCTTGGAGGTAACCTAGAAGATACTGATTCCAAGTAACTTCTCTTTGCAGGTGAAACACTTTTAAGCACTTCAATGGCTTCATCATTCTTCCCTGTCAAATAGAGCCAACGAGGGGACTCTAAGGCGAAGAAGTAGAGAAAAATACTGTGGATTCCTGCAGGAACTGATGTGCAGAGATAGAGAACTCTCCAGGAAGCGTGTTGAACAAGGTAAGCGATTCCAGACAGTGACATGAACCCTAACACAAACAGAGTAAATGGAATCATAGTAACTCGAGGTCTCCATTTAGTGGAAACTCGTTCGCATATCAAAACTAAAGCGTATGTTCCGGTTTGAGAACGAGCAAAACCAATCACAAACTTTAAGAAAGCGTAAATCCAGATGTTGGAGGATAAGTAAATAGAGATTCCAGTAAGTGACATAGCAAAAGACGAGAAGAAAAGTAGTTGCTTTCGTCCCAAGAAACCATCTGGAATTAAACCTAAGAAAACTCCTCCAATGATAGAACCAACATAAAAAGTTGATGTAGGAAGACCTCTAAGGAAGGAGCTCGAACACTCAAGATCAAACTCTGAAATGACGCATTTACCCTTGAATCCATTGTCCCAATCCCAAGCTGATCGAGGAATCTTACAGATATCAGAGGTTGTTGGATTGCAGATTGTGTGGTTAAGACAATGCCAAGTTGGATAAGTATCTGTGAAGACTGTGATGAATATTTGTTGTGAATCGAAGGCTAAAGCAAGTCCAACGAGAAGTATCTGTAAGAACTGTGATAATCCGAAATCAGACAAGCTTTGTTCGAGGATCTTGTCGAAACTCAAAGCAGAAGAATTAGCTTCTTCCTCTTCGAGATTGGTCAACAATGGTGTTGAAGAATCCGTCATTTTGATACACTTCAAACAATTTTTTCTTTTTTCTTTTTTTGAGGATGTAAGAAAGATCAAAAATAAAACAATGAACTAATACTCAATGTGTGGTCAAGAGATGTGATCTTTGATAATCAATTTTTGACATTTGTCTGTATACGGTCCTTTTGTAATATTATTGTGGCCAACAATTGGAGCAAATATAATAACACATGGATAAAAACATACCGATATTCTTCGACCCAAAATAAATATATATATCTGAACGAGCTAGCTCAATTGGTAGTACCCAAGTCGAGAGGTTGAGAAATCACCAGTTCGAGTCTAATCTCGGACGGAGAAAAAGGATATAGGCCAAAAATAATACAATCCGGCCAAGGCCAAAAACCCGAACTTCCTGGTTACAAAAAAACTACACTCGACAGATGTTAGATTCATAATGGGCCAACACGTAAAGCCCAATAATAGGTTTAGCTCAAACCCAAAATGAAAAAGTTGATTTATTTTACCTCATATTGGGCCGTCACATAAAGCCCATAATTAGGTTTAAAGGTTACACAGGCATACATAGATCATTAAGTTTTCCTCAAACGCTCATATATTATTGTTCCTAAGAGTCCAAGACCCATATGTTTATTTCGGTTGATCAAGCTCTTCTACTAAACCTCACTGTCTATAACAAGCACGGCTTAGTGAAACTGGAGGATCTGTGAGCAAACCGCTGAGAGTACGGTCAGCCACATGCTTGTTTGCAGCTTCGGTGTAGTGAACTCCATCCCAGCTCACAGCCATT
>OVBA01000004.1:0-233659 GCA_900406435.1 Lepidium aucheri | reverse complement strand
TCAAAAGAACTAGGGATATTTTTGAGGGATTTGAGGAGAGAGAAAATGGTAAGTTATATTTGCAATTGACTTAAGTCAAAAGGTTATTTTTGCAAGTGTCCCTAAGAAAATTGTGGTCAAGTGGTAGGGTATAGTTTTATACTTTAAAGAGTTCATAGGTTAAGTTCTTCTACTATGCGAAAGTAAATCATATTTTTCTAGTCACCTTTACACATATATGGGTCTATGTTTTCGACTCATTTGAATACCCGAAGGTAGGGTCTATCCGTGGGCTGTACCACCCCCAAATAAATAGTTTAAACTTCTCCCATAAGATTTTGGAACTCCTCAGTTACAAAAAAAATCTATTTATGACCTAATAACTCATTCAGCTTCTTACTTCCGCATTATATAATATAATAATATATATACTAGGAAATAATTTGTCAAATTGAATATTAATTTGGATTCGTTGGTAAACTATACACATCAAAACATTCTTCAACATTGCTCGTGATTTAGATAATTAGGTCGTTGTCCAAATTTTAAACCTTGTACAGTGTTTAGTATATCTTGTCTTATCAAACCCTAAAATTAACTTTCTTATTCTCACTATATATGCATTATGTTATTATGTATAACAAATCATCATTGTTATCCTTTTCTAAGTGTTCATCTTTATACTCATTTTAAAAACCTAATGATAGATTTCGTGATCAAAACTCTAGGTCATTAGAAATGATTATTCCTAAAGAAATTCTTCAGTTTGTTAAAGAGGATATTTGTTGTTCTTTTTAAAAAAAATATTTTACCAACAACAATTATATTGATAGGATTCAATCAATCACTCAAACTCTAAATTCTATTAGAGAGGTTACACGATTTTTTGAAATCAAATTATGATGAAAAGTGTAGAGATAAATATTTATCGAATGGATTTTTCAAAAAAGAGCTATCTACTAAAAATGTATTGTTCCAATATTTACTTCATTTTATTTACCTAAGTTCTTTACATTTTTACCTTTAAAAATGTGTATTGTGGCATGAAAAATAAAATTAAATATGAAATATTAAAATTTAGAAAACGAATCTCGTGATGGACTATGAAAAATAATGTAGAAAAACAAAAAGAAGATGACAAAACAATTCTTTTATTTATTTAATGCACACGCATATAATATATATATATATATATAAATTTATAGTATAAGACATATCTTTTTTGGCACGACATTAAAAAAACTATTGTAAAGAGTAGAATTATTGGAGTCTCGACCCTCTATTTATGGGTAGGGTCCTTATAATAAGAGTCTTTTATAACCATTAACCATTTATAAGATAGATTCTTCAATATTTGACTAGTAAATTGTAATCTTGTACATAAATATATTTTATATTTGAAAGTTAATATACATAGCTAGCTACCAAATGGATGAAAGAAAAAGTACCCTTTATAATTCATATTACTAAATTATTTTAAATTTTAAAATGAAAGTATTGACAAGTATGATTTATATATATATTTATATATAAATGGAACAATATAAATTAAAAGAAATACCCATCACGACTTCTTCACATTGCCTTTATTGTATAATTATGTGGAGCTATCTGTATTGGAACGTACGTGTGGATAGTTACCCTACATGTATTTCAGTAATTGTTTTTTTTTTATAATAAAAATTGTTATCTATATATATAGGCACAAAAATGAGTTTGATTAAGTGGTTAGATACTTATTTTTGTGGCGTTTTTCATTGGAATTTAATTTCAAGTAAATGTATAATACTATGTGATAAAATTTGATATGTTTGAATTATGGATTAAGTCTTGTCGATTCAATTATTGATATATATATATATATATATATATATTACATGGTAGTATATGATTGAATTTTGAAATCCATAAAATTATGAAAAATGTTTTTCGCCATTTCATATTAATACTATAGAATAAAAATAGATGGTTAAACTTTTTTTGTCAAAAATTAGATGATTAATTTATTTAGGTAAAATCACCAGTTTGGTTTAAATTATTAAATTTTCAATCATTTTATCGGAGTTCGACTCTACGTAGTCACATAATCCCGTATTATAGAATTTAGAGATTATGTTATAGATTAGATCTTATCTATAAAATTAATTATTAACAGAAAAATGAACGAAATACATTTGCGTATACCCTTAGGTTAGTTATTATTTTTGGTTAAAAACTTAGATTAATTATGATAAATTAGTTTGGTTTTGTGCTTGTTATTTTTGATATATAATGGATGTCTTTTTCTTCATATTTGTAGGCCATGAATATATACGTACATGTACTCAAAAATCAATGAATTTGGCTTTGATTAAGATTCAGTAGTAATTACTTGATATGACAATTCACAAGCATGCATATAGAGAGTTTGATTAAAATAAATTATTGCAAACGAAAAAGAAAATACTAATCAGTTTAAATACTATTATATATATCTTAACACAAAAATACATTGGCAAAAAGAATATAGTATTATTGTTAATATATATTAAAATTGTGATGGATAATTGATTAATCAATTCATTAAAGAGACAATAGTTGACTGGAGAGAAAACATAACATGTGCTTGCATTATGATAAGCTAAAGAGTAAATGATGATCTCAAAAGGATTTTATTCCTAATTATATTTATATTATAATTTGATTTGTTAATTCATTCTTTAACTTTTCTATAATACATTTTGGTACCAGACAATTGCTAAGGTTTTAACTAATACTATATAAATATTTACTGGAACCACTATATTATTTCCATCAACTAATGTCACTTATAAGGATGCATATATATATATATGGAGATTAATAAAAAATATATATTTTATAGAATAATTAACAATTTAAAGTTTAAACTTTTTCACTTTCATAACAGATTTTTAAATTAAAATGTTTTTGATCTAACCAATTCATATATTATCTAAAAAGGTTGAAGTTTGATAATTTTTCAAAATAGTATGTGTTTAAAAAATTAGCCTAGGCGGGCTTATGTGCTAGGCGTAGACCCTAATCCGATTATAGTAAAATCAGATGAGTTAGGCGGATATGGTAATTTGGAGATAGTTAGATGATTTAGACAATAATAATTTGGTCTATGTTTTGTTTTTTTTTTAAAATATCTAAATTTTATAAAAGAATTTGGAAAACTATATAAAAATTGTAATTTATGATTAAATAACATCTTGTTATTTATTATGGAGTTTGAAAAATATTTAACTTCTTAATTTATAAATTACCTAATTTTAGATGATTTCTTTTATTTATTTGATATATAATACTCTATATGTTCTTTTATACTTAATATTTTAGAATTTTCACATAAATTAAAAAAACATTAAATTTTTTGTTTTATTATAATTTATGAAATAATCTAACCAATCACATATCCCGCTTAGATTTTCTATACCAATGCGGAAGGTCACCGTTCAATTACTGCTTACCGATTTTTTGATAAAACAAAATATAAAAGATTATACTTAAAAAATGGTGCACGTGTGTAGTGTATGAATGGGTTTGAGACAGAAAAGGGTCCTACAAAGATGAGTAGAGATACGTTATCCACCTCTCTCACATGCCTTTGCCTCTGTCCTTTTCTAATCCTCTGCTTCGCGTCTATTTTTAATTACTATACACTATTAATCTATACCGTTCGATATATAATCCGATCCGCTAGATTTATCTACTTCTTATTCTTATCCGTTGACTCTATAAGTGAGGTATATTACTTGTTACGTACAAGTAGAAAAAATATATAACTCATCATATATATATATATAATTGAAAAGAAAAGAAAATATATATATATATATAATTGAACAAAAAAGATGTGTATAATTTATGTTATTACTCCAAAACATGAAATATTAGGTTTTTAAAAATCGGTTCTAACAAAAAAATATTAACAATTACTCTCTTTATTTTAAATTATAAGATCTTTTAGTCAAAAATACGTAGATTTAGAAACTTAAATTTAAATCAGTTAAACAATTTTATATATTAAATAAATGAAACTCCACCGATCATATAAAAGATGCAGAATATTAAAAGTTACGACAAATGAAATGTATTAAATTTTGTATAAGAATATGCAAAACACCTTATAATATGAAACAAAAAATTTTCTTAAAACTCTTTATAAAATGAAACGGACGAAGATTTTTTGGAAAAAAAACATTGTTGTATTAAAAAATTTATTTTATTTTTGGTCAAATGTTTTTTTTGATACTTTGAGAAATTATTCTATAGTTATACATGGTACGTCAATAATTGATGTTACATTTATCGAAGCCGCCCCTCAGAGACTTGCCTTATGTTCCATGAAGATTCCTCTCCTAATATAAATAATTTAGACATAAATATAAATATATTTTAACCATAAATTTCCACGAATATAAATATAAATATATAACCATAGGCCGTAGCTTAAAGAATTTTTAAGTTAAATAATATTGTTGGCACAAATTCTTCATATAGTAAATAATTAAGTGGATAAGTAATTATTAGAGTAAAATCAGCATATAGCATATGACTTCTAATTTGTAAATTCTCTCCATTTTTAGCCTTATTAATGATAATATCAAAGTTGACAAAATTTAAAAAGTAATGTATATTATTTGGTATTAGGAAAATTAAAAGTCTTAGAATTATTATATTAAAAGAATTTAAGCGTCGTAGTTGGTACATGTATATTATTATTCTACAAAACATGAATAATTAATAATTTTTTTTATTAAGATAAGTTAACATTGATCAAGGACAAAATAAATAATTAAATTTTATCTTAACGTAATAATTAAGCATCTAAATTTGGTTTATGCATGAGATATAAATATTCCATTAATAAGTGTTTTGAATAAGATAATAAGTTTGCTGACTTATTCTTAAACGACAGTTATTCGTTTGAGTATGATTCATAAAGCAAAAAAAAACAATACTATTTACTTATTTTAGATGTTCTTGGATTAATTAGGTAATTATTGTTAAGTAATTAAAAAGTTAAAGGTAGGTGCTAATAATATATTTTAATACATAAGTAAATTAAATATTAGTATATAACTCAATAATGTCGTCGAATCATTGTGTGTTTTATGCCTGGCACAATATTATATAGGTTTAAACTAAGTTAAACACTCTTCAGAAGTGATTATAATATTCAGACAAATGAATATTAAACTGTGTTCTTGTTTATTGCTAGCTTTAATCATTGGAACAAATTGTTAAACACTCTTAAATGCATGTACATATATTGTGTTAATAAAAAAAATTTTGACAATTCGATCGATAAATTTTCCCAATATTATTATAAAGATTACTATTATTATGTTTTTTTATCAACATTTAGCCACAGTTAACTGACTTATTAACCAAATTCCTACCTAAGTAGATAATAAGACTCAATCACTGGATGTACAAATCCGCCTATCTTTAGTAAATTTAATTACTATCTGTCACTAGACTAAAAACCACATTCATTATTACGTAAAAATGTTGACGTGGAATAAAGTCTTTATTATGTATAAATGTGAAAGAACAGTTGGGAAAATAATAGAAACATTAGACGCGACAAACAGTAATACAAGTCATAAATGCAAAATATACAAGCTGGTGAACAATGTTCTAAATAAATTTCATGCCCAATTTTCGTAAAATACATAATTTGAGCTTTAAAATTAATGAAATTGTGGAAAAAAAATTAAATGAAATTATATCTATACATATATTAATTTACATTCCATATATATACGTTTTTACCCAAACAAAAAGATGGCGTGTGGTTCGTAAATAAAATATTAAAGAAGAAAAAAAGATAATAATTAAGTTTGAAACTCAAAGAAAATATAAGATTACAAAGTCACATCATTTTCATACTTTAATAGGTAATATCTCTTTACTTATATTCGTTTTCATCAGTTACTGAAAAAAAGTGTGACTTTTATATCCATACAAAGTTATCAACTATATTATATGGTATCAATGTGAATTTATAAAAATTAACAATTATTTTATTCCAAACAGATAAGAGTTACTACTAATAACATGAAAATCAAAAAACACCTAAAGAAAATTGCAAAAATGCTCCTTCAGCTAAATTCACTTTTAAAAATACTCATTTCCTTTATTTTATTTTCAAAGGAAAAAAGTATTTTTGAAGAAAGGTATTTCTAAAAATTTCTAAAATAACTAAGAAATAAAATTTGTAAAATGTACTAATTACATCCAATTACTTTGTTTATTGCAAATAAATGAGATAATGTATTTGGTCAATTGGTTAGATATTATGCATTTTTTCCACTATAATTCAATTTTCAATATTCACATTGCCTTATTTAATAGGATTTCGAATATAAATCAAGTTTTGTTGATCAAATTATTGATAAAAATACCGTAAATATACCTATCATAGATAAATATATATAACTTATTTGGTTAAGTGATTAATTTACATTTTTATATATTTTTACCGAAGTTGGATTCCATGTATATGGATTCTCACACCTAATAGAGTTTGACTTATAATTTAAGGTTTGCCGATCAAATTATTAATAATAAAAATATCGTAAATAAATAATTTATTTACCATTGTTTTATTTTTTAGTTAGGTTTATTTCATCTGCATTAATTAGCTATTTAACACTCATATACACCCATGGGAGGATTAATAATGTTTTTATTGAGAATTAGAGAATTAAAATCAAGAAAATAAAGAAAATTGACTCGTATAAAATTCAACGTATGAAAACAAAAAAGCTTGTTGTTTATATTCCCCAAAACCTCCTCTCATTTTCTCATCTTCTCACTTACAAACTCTCTCTATCTCTCTCACCTCTCATATTTTATGAACTCTACATTTCTCTTTAAGCTGACTCCTTAACCTTTTTTCTGAAGAAGAAAACACAAAATCTCTCAGTCGATTTTTATTATTAATTTTGTATATTAATCAATGGGAAGACATTCATGTTGTTACAAACAGAAGCTTAGAAAAGGACTTTGGTCTCCTGAAGAAGATGAAAAGCTTCTTCGTTATATCACTAAGTATGGCCATGGTTGCTGGAGCTCTGTTCCTAAACAAGCCGGTAATTTTATTTTATTTTTTTTTATTTTTTTTTTATCCAAATTCTTAAAAAAAATATCTTATTTTCAGATTTTTGAATTAGTATATTTTTAAATAATTATAGGTTTGCAGAGATGTGGAAAAAGTTGTAGATTAAGATGGATTAATTATCTAAGACCAGATTTAAAGAGAGGAGCATTTTCTCAAGATGAAGAAAATCTCATTATTGAACTTCATGCTGTTCTTGGTAATAGGTAAAAAACTTCATACTGTTTTTCTCATATATATAACATTTTGTTTGTGTTACCTAAACTAAAGTAGAAGACCCAAAACCAAATTCACTCTAACGGCTCAAGTCCAGTAGAGTGAACTCGTTATGTGAGGAGTCCGAATAGCTCGAGTCTATAGAGAAAAGAGAAATATAATCCAAAAATCCGAGATAAAATAGCAATCCATAAATTTTATATTGAATCTGATGAGATTAAAGAAAAAGAAAAAATGGAAAAAAGGATTTTAAGATATTAAAAGTTTCGAGTATAAAAATATAAAGATTACTGGATATTTAAGCAAAAAATCTATTAAATTTCTATCTTTCTACTAAACTTTTATGTTATTAATTTACATATTAACACATATGTATGTATATCTAACTGTTGTGTTTGGTTTTGGTTTTGGTTCAGGTGGTCTCAGATTGCTGCACAACTTCCTGGTAGAACCGACAATGAAATCAAAAATCTATGGAATTCTTGTTTGAAGAAGAAATTGAGGTTGAGAGGAATTGACCCGGTTACACACAAGCTCTTAACCGAAATTGAAACTGGTATAGAAGATAAACCTAAACCGGTTGAGAAGAGTCAACAAACTTACATCGTTGACACAGAAGGCTCCTCTAGTACAACCACTTGCAGTACAAACCAAAACAACAACAATACCGATCATCTTTATACCGGAAATTTCAGTTTTCAACGGTTAAGTCTAGAAACCGGTTCAAGAATACCAACTAATTCAGACCTTGGTATTTGGATTCCTCAAACCGGAAGAAATCATCAACGGATTGCTTATGAAGTCGATGAAAACGTCCCTAGTGCAGTGGTACTACCCGGTTCAATGTTCTCCTCTGGTTCAACCGGTTATAGATCTTCGAATCTTGGTTTAATTGAATTGGAAAATTCATTCTCTACCGGTCCAATGATTACAGAACAGCAACTTCAAGAGAGTAACTACAACAATCCAACATTCTTTGGAACTGAGAATCTGAATTGGGATCAAAATCCATTCACAGTATCGAATAATTCATTACAGAATCATTCAAATTCGTCGTTATACAATGATATTAAACCGGAAACCAATTTTTTCGGTACAGAAGCTACAAATGTCGGTTTATGGCCATGTAATCAGCTTCAACCTCAGCAACATGCATATGGTCATATATAAATCTTTTCTTGTATATTATAAGGTGTGTGAATTTTTTTTCTTAATTCTTATTTTTTCTGAATTTTTCAATTGTTTTAAAAGAGGATTGTGTATATATAGTTTGTGTTATATATCATTTAATTTAACAATGTTGATTTTTTTTTTCATTTTTTTTGGTTTGATGTACTTTATGAACCACAGCTTTTCTGGACTCTGATTTTATTTCTATTTCTATGTTGTTCATGGATTGATGACATTTATTACTTATATTTATGTTCATTTATATACACTTTATATAATAGTTTATTACAATATATGCAAGGACAATAATAGAATGTTACTTGAAAATGATATGGTACTCCTTTTATTTCGATAAATGAATTTTTGTAGATATTTGCTTCTTAATATCAAAAGTTGTTTTGTTTACGTAATTTTATGTAATTAACAAAATATTTCATTGCTTACTCTATTTATTTATCTCTCTATCTCAATACAAGTTGTTTAAATTTCACACACACTATATAAATGGATAGATGTTCAATTCCACCATTAAAAATAAATTTAACTTTAAAATTCTTATTAACATATTTGTATATATATACACCAAAGACCAATCAAATTATGTTTATTTATACTTTAAATTTTTTTGTTTTTTTAATCATTTACAAATAAACTTATAAATTAAAGATAAAAATTAACAAAAAAAATTTTTTTGTCAAGTGGTTAAATGTTCACATTTGTAATTTTTCCTATCACAATAATTCGATTTCAGAAGTCGTGTAGTCTTACGTGATATTATTTTGATATAATTGTGGAAAATTTTGAAAATAGTATAAAATTAAGGAATATTTAATATTTTTAGTATTTCAATTATGAAAATCGAAAAATCTATACACTTTAAACAAATGAAACAAAACACCAAAACAAACGATAATTTTCTCTTAAAATAATTGAAGAATCCATGAGGTTAATATTAGAAAACGAGATTGAAAAATAATGGTATTATATTCTTAAAAACTTTATTATAACTTGATAGAAAAAAGCATTATTCGATTGACTATTGTAACATATTTTTGGTGAAGCTTCTAAAAGGAAGCTAGTGTATCTTTATTTAGGGACAACTTTATTACTTTATCTTTCTTTTCACTTTAATTTTAGTTTCAATTTCAATCAATTTAAGGAACTGTTTTTTTTTTTTACTTTTAGTTGTCTTTTTCAAATTTAAAGAATTAATTATTAGTCCTTTAATCTTGCAACTTTTAGTTCTGTTTATTCAACTAGTTTCTCTTACATATTATGGTCAAGTTTTATGCCATTTTCAATTCACTTTATGTGAAAATCAAAGTAAAGTTGCAATTGTTTTTGAGAAATATTTATTTATTTTTCCACTTTTAATTGAAGCCCATTAAGAGAGTACATATTACATGGGTCTTTCAACAAGGAATTATAAGCCCTATAGATTTTCTAGTTTTTTCTTCTTTATACACATAAAGGAATTTAGACAAAGTTCTCTGGAAGAGTTCAATATATTGAAACATATTCTTAAATCTTGACCATGAAGTTCACTTACAATCACAAATAATCTATGATTAATAAAAGTTTTACAAAATCTGATTTAAATTTGTGATAGTTGAGTTCAGAGAAAGTTGAGAAAAAAGCCAATATAATAATTTCTTTAATGTAAAATCAAATTAGTTAGAAAATTTTTGGTTCTCTAATTAATTCTAACTAAATTAAATTAAAGTCATCTAATTTATTAAGTTAACATATAGTTTTTTTTTCTTTCTAGTAAAATAATTAAGTTATTATGTACTTTTCTACTTTGACAGATTGTTATAAAGATACACGAAAATATATGTTAAATTAACATACAATTGCTATACCAAATATGAAATATATAACTTCTATTTGGTTCTTCCTAGATTAAGACTTTGACAAAATAAAATGCTAGCTATTTGCTATTATCAATATATATTCTTTTCTTTTAATATAATTCGGAGCTCTCAAATTTCGTATTATTACTGTTTTAACTTTGATTACATCCAGAAACTAGGAAAACCAAATAAAATTTCTTAAATTTCGCATACAATTTGGATACAGCCGGTTCAATGACATTATTCATAGGCATAGAAAGAAGCCTTTTCAAATAGAGATTTTTGCTTTTGACCATATTTCGGGACATGTTCTGTATTTTTTTTCAGATTATGCCCCCAAAAATTTTATTTTGTAAAAATGAGCTCCTAATTTTTTGTGTTTAGCCTATAATTTCTATAACAAAAAAGTGGGCCTTGTGCATTTGTGCCCCTTGCACACCCTAAACATGGTCCTGAATGTAGTAAGAAAAGTATTATTCCATTAACTATTACACTAGACTTCACAAATGAAGAGTAAGAAACTTAGAACATAGGTTTTGGTGGCTTGCTTGGTCCTGATGAGGGAATTGGAACATGTTTAGGTAACATTCCAAAAACAAGACGTTGTGATGGTGACCACAAATTCAATCTAGCTTTGGTTGCAACCAGTGGATATGGTCCATTGTGGCTAGGTCCTGAAGGTGAGATGCTTGGTCCTATGAGAAGTGGTTGATAATCCTTTGATTGATGATGAGATTTTTTGTTGGTGGCTTCAAGAACACCATCAAAAAGGAAAATAGACAATATTATCACAATAAGTATATATGATTTCTTCATTTCAAGTTTTTTTTTCATGTTGCAATAAGTATTGATCAAGTTTATCTTTTATAATGTTGTTGTAAAATTTATTTGATCTTAAGAACAATTAATGTGTTCATGGTACGTTTGACTAATAATAATAATAGCTAGATTTTTTAATCAACTTTTAAGATTTTATCCTTGTAAGTATCTTAACTCAATATTTTTGTTTATCAACCACACAATAATTAAAAAGAATATTGAGACTGGTAGTTGTTCTTTTTAGGGCTTGATTGATAGAGTATAGAAATGTAGTATTAAAGAGTATTCTTAGGGTTTGATTGGTAAAGTATCGATATGTAGTATTAAAGAGTATTTACCTTAGGCTAAAGAACATAAGTGTAGAAGAGCCTATAAAGTAGTTCATGATAAGAGATTTGAATAGTAGTGAGCATTTAGTATTAAAATTACAAAATAAGATATTAAAATTTTTTTTGACATTATCTATAAATTATTAAGTATATTAATAATAAGAATAAAATAATATTTTAATAAATTTTAATGTTCTATGTTTAGAAAAAGTTTTGTTTAGAAGCATTGAGTTATAGAACATATGGAGAGCATTATGGTTTTTTTAATGCTTAGTTAATAAAACATAATTGACTTTTAAAAACACATTAGACTCAACAATATTCCTTACCAATCAATCTCTAAGTTTGATGGTAGATGATACAGCTAGTGATTTTGATATTAGGGTTTTACTTTTCCCTATTACATGAAGTAGATATTTAAAGAATTTTAGGATAAATTTTGGATCATAGATGAGTTTTGTCGATCCAGTTGTTGACAAAAAAAAATTGAAAAAGTGTCAAATATACTTTTTAACTAACATGGGGTTGAAAAAATTATATATTTAAAAATATTTATAGGGAAAGTCTTGTTAATCAACTTGTTAAATATCTTTTTCTGGTGTCTTTTTATTCGAATTCGACTTCAAGAATTCACATATGCATTATTGATATTATCAAAGGTTTGAGATAAAAAAATTTGGTTATAGATCGTAATTTGTCAACCTAGTTGTTATAAAAATACATATAAGGATTCACAAAGAAAAAATTAGATTATTCCTCTACTTTTTAATTATCCTCCTTTTTAGAATGCTACTATTCTAGAAAATTGTCGATATTATATATTAAGTTATATACATATCATTTTCAAGTATAGTTTCCAAATAATATTATCAATGGCCGTCAATATGTATTAGTCATTTAAAACTAAATCTCAATGCCTTCTCGTGGCATGCATTGATTGGTTTGTCTTCTATATTAAATCTAATTTGGGTCGGTCTCACCAACTATTGCTTTTTATTTATTAATTATTCAAATGATAAAATTCTTTGCATATTGCAACAAATGTTGATTATTTACGAGAGTCTACATAGATAGTGTGCTTCCATTCTATGAATTAAGTCCATAAAGAAGGAAATTGTTTGTTGAGACTTCACCTTTTAATTGCCTTTTAAAACTGTATATTTGGCATAATCACAACCACATAAAATTAAATTATAATTCTAATGTGGAATTTTCGTTTAATTTAGTATAATAAGTTGAAAATACATTTAAAATAATTAATAGAAACACAATATCTAGACCGCCCAGAAGATTGGCTGGCTTTTCTCTCCTACCAGGAGGAATTTTTACGGTTAAGTTCATTATTTTTATCTCTCACCTTCTCTATTATTCACTGTCTTCTTAATCATAAAGTTGATGCTTTTGCCCGCAGTACTAAAGAGACTACTCATCATTAATCGATGTATTCACTTTTGGTTCTCATTATTAATATATAATATGCCGTTGATAAAAAAACACAATGTCTGTTAAATCCTATGAGTGTTATTAATCAGTATACAAGACTTAGAAGATTCTAAGTGTTTATTACCATTTCAAAAAATTGTTTATTTTTTTTGTCAACGTTAATATTGAACGACAATGGTTGGTCCATTGGCAAATTCTTAATAAAATTTCATAGATGGTGGAATTCGATCCCTGAATATATATATGCGTCTAATTTTAGTGGATTTACCACCAAATACTGGACTTAAATATATACTATATTTTTGTTTGGACACGTTTGAAAGACCTAATCAAAGCCGTCCATTTGCCTCACAAACAAGAAAATGGCCGGCCTTAGAATAATTCAATAGTCCTTTAATGTATATATTAAGCAAGTCTATGAATCTATTTCTTTCTTTTTCTCAAATAATTTTCTAGAAGTTGGTTATTTTCTAAAAAGAGAAACTTAGCTCCTCGCTTTATTAAAATTGATTATAATTAGTTTAAAGTATCTGAAGTTGACCCATATCAGGACATGTGTTATCATAGCATCATTACATTGTTAAAGAACTAAAATATTGTGTATATATATTTAAAAGAAACAAGAAATTCTGAACGAAAAATAACAACTAAATATATATGAGTAAAATTTTCATGTGTAAAATATGGATTCAAATCAAGAAATAGATGATTGTCTAGATTTTATGAGCGTAAATTTTTGTAAGGGTACTGTTTTAATTATCTTACAATTGAAAAATTGCTTATGGATTAGTCGGTTTTAAATTTATTTAAATAATGTAAATCACATGTTAATTTAATATCAAAAATTTTGGTTCTTCAAATTTAAATTTCTAATATAAAAGTATCTAAGTGAGTATTAGTTAAAAACCCTTTCAATTTCAGAAATTGGAAGGGATCTTAACTAGTATATACACGATATAAGTTTCTCTATTCATTGTCAGACAGTTTTGAGTTCGAAATTCATATTCTAATATAGTATCATAGCCCACGATCCATGCAGTTCAACCCGGTATGACATAAAGTTAGTCCAATTAACAACAACCCATGCCCAAATTTGGTACTGTCAATTTATTCCAAAATATATCAAGATCAATGACCAATTGTAATCTCGAGGGAATGTATTGGAGAATATATCCTACATTGAAAGTTGGAAGATACTTTAATTAGTACATATGAAATATGTAACTTTTCGCTTATTGCTAATTAGTTTTGAGTTGAAAATTCATATTCTAATATAGTAAACAGACATGTAAGTGAGATGTTCTAATATAGTACAATATAAATGATAAGATGAGAATAAAATGGAAGTAAATGATAAGATGTTGAGGACATCCTCGTCGTGCGGACTGGTCTTAGTTCGATCTCTTGTCATAGCTATTACGTGTAAGAAGAATGTTGGTTTGATGAAGTAGCTGGTCAAGCACACTTAGATCAGCATGGAAGACGCTTTCTAATTTTCATTTTTTAAGTAAACTCTCTTAATTTAATTCACAAATTAATCATCACAAAAAAGTTCCTATCAAACGTATATCCTCCTTGATGCCTAAATCACTATATTAGCCTTCCACTCATTTCATTGCCACTTGGTATTTGGCATTACATTGTTTGCTTCATATAATTTATACAAAAATACTAACTCAAATAAATGTTTCAAATGGCAAACGGAGATCAAAAAATTTAGATAATGCAGAACACATTTTATATTATTATTTTATTATAAGATATTATTTCAATTTTGTAATTATTATTTTATCTTATTTCGGACTCGAAGACGAACCTGAATCAAGAACCAAAAAATACATGGAAACCTAATATTATAGTTTTAAAAGTATTCTATGAGTATTCTTTGGTAATTTTAGATATTTTTTGAATATTTGGGTATTCAAGTATGTTTCAATTTTTTTTTGAAATTTTACTATATTTTTCAGATAATTAGATAGTTGGATAACTTTAGATTTTTTTCTTATAAACAAGCATTTATATATATTACTTTCTTATGGTAAGCAAGAATATATAAAATATGCGATCATTATCAAACTTTCATCAACTTTAAAACCAAAAAACAAATAATAATACAAAATAATCTTTACATCCATGAATGAACCATGATCAAGCTACAAAATAATTTCTGGCTAAGTTGTACTTAAGATATTAAGAAAAGTTATCAAATATCAAAGTTTTAACCACATTTTATATAGTAAAGACCATATAGTATGATTTTAAATTAAACAGAAAAATTTGTAGTTACACAGTCGTTGTTACTCGAAAAAATCATAGCTAGACTATGATTATTTGATAACTTTTCATGTTTTCACTACAAATTTTTGTTATATTGATACGTAATATTTTATCACAATAACACATATTTCATCATAGTATAAATATATTATTACAAAAATGTGACGATTTGTAAATTGTCACAATAGAAATGTCACAAATGTATATTAGTAACAAGTCAAAATATACTTGTGACGAATAAATCTAGTAACAATTTTGTCATAAATCATTATAGAAAAGAGTCATGATGATTCATAACAATAAAATTTGTAACAAAATTATATATAAAACGTCACAAATTATTACTAATATTCATAGTTACAACACAATTGTCATAATAGCTCAAATTTTTTATAATGTTTTTTTTGTTTAATTAGGACTAAACAAACTTTTTGTGACTATAGAATTTTGTTTACTAATTAAAAGTTTTAAAAACAATAAAAACGAAAAATCAATAACACATACTTTGACCAAAAGAACAATTACCACTAATTACACATTTTTTTGGTTTATTATTTTTAACCATTTTAGGTTCTCCATATTTACGTACAATATATTAAGATTGAGGACAAATATGGAAATTGAAAGAACGGCTTGCAGATATATATATAAGGTCTCCATGTCGTTATCTTTAAATAATTGAAACATATAACCAAACAAAAAAAAATCAAAATCCGAAGCTTAAAAAATATTATATTATATAAAAGGGAAAAATGTCAATTTAACATCGAAACTTATCAAAAAAAGTTAAATTGAACCTTGAACTCTGGAAATGATTTAGTTAACCTCAAAGTTTTCGTTGACTTAATGTCAATTTAACTTCGATTTAAAATGTTGTCGTGAAAGAAACAAATTTGAGCTCATTCTTGAAAGAAAAGACAAAATAAGCTTAAAGGATCTTCATAAGAAAGATATGAATTGAATCAAACTTTCAAAAATTGATTTGGCTTTCGATTTTGAGAAATTTTTTATTTAATTTTTCTGTCGGGATTCAATTGGTTTAGTCAACTTAAAGTTAACGGTTTAATTAAAAATCAACGAAAATTTTGAGGTTTAATAAATCATTTCAAGAGTTCAGTATTCAATTGAATTTTTTGATAAGTTCGATGTTAAATTAATATTTTTCCCACATATAAATACATCAAATATTATACATTTTTAGGTGTTGCAGAGAATTGTTATCATTATGAAGTTTGATGAAGATATGAAAATGGAAGACGAAGAACAACACTATTCATTATCACGACTCTCCGTTTGTTCAAACTATGACGGCGATGAAGCCGACGACGACGAAGAACCATCAGATACCGGTGGTGGTGGAGGAGGAAAATCGACGAAAGAGATATATTTTTCAGATTCTGATAAAGAATCACCAGCATGTCACTCACTTCCGGCGACACCTCCACGACGAAGACGACGGCGAGGAGGAGGGAATTTAGCGGTGAGTTCTCCGGTTTACGGTGATAAAGCATATGCAAGTGAAAACGAAATTCAAAAACCAGTTCAGAGAAGAAGGAGGAGATTGTGGCCGGAATATCCACCGTGGGTACGGAGGAGTAACGGCGGAGATGAACAGAGTAATCACGGTGGTTATGGCGGAGGAGTGGTGGTAGTGACGAGACCAAAAGGAGGAGGAAGAGCAATATGTATGGATTTAGGAGAAGTAAAAGCTTGTAAAGATTTAGGGTTTGAGCTTGAACCGGGTCGGGTTTCATATTCCGGGTCAACCATGGATACTAGTAGTGGAGGCAATTCTCCTATCCGTATTTCGAGTCCTGGTTAGTCCAAATTATTATTATTATTATTATTTTTGGATTTTTGTTATAATTCCAAATTTTTCTTTAATTTTCTTACATTCTTCTACTTGTCTTTTTATGAACTAAATATCTAAATTTAAATTCCTTTTTAATAGGATATTTTTCAAACTAAAAAATTCATCATCAGACCAAAGAAAAAAACAAAAAAATAATCTTCAAATAATATTTTTTTGCAATTTTTACTCTTTAATATCTAAAAAACAAAACAAAATCCCCTTAATGGATAATATGTGCAATGCAAATCTTATCCAAGATTTCAAAGATTTTTTGCTATTACATATATTAAATTTTTAATAACGGATTTAGATTATAAACACTTCATTTTGATATATATTACTCATCATATAATTGTTAGAATTTAGCAATAGCGATAGAAGAATTTTTTTTTGTTAACACTAGATCATAACTGACCGACCCATTAGCAAATTTCTGCATACTACAGGCGGCGTGATTCGATCCCTGTAAGTGCGTTTGTCTTTAGTGGATTTACCGTATATTACTAGGCTAAAGACCACTTGCGATAGAAGATTATATTATGTATTATTTTATATTCTATATATTGATTTGTATATTTGAAAAAAAATTACAAAAAAAGGAATTGAAGAGTATGTTTTTTTTTCCCAAAACTATTTTAACTTTTGAGTATACATTTAATTTTGACCTTTTTTTGTTGTTAATGTTTTGATTTAATTTTGGATTTTGCAGGGGATGATCCAAAAGATGTGAAAGCAAGGCTTAAGGCTTGGGCTCAAGCTGTGGCTTTTGTGTCCACTACTCATCATCAACCTCCTACTCCTACTTCTTTATGATCCATATACTTCAAAAACAATAGATAATTCACCTTTTTTTTAAAAAAAAAAACAAAAAACAAACTTGTATGCAATTTTCAATTGCGTTTTTTCTTTTCGGTTTTTGATTTTCTTAATTTTTATAAAATTTCTTATGCTTTTGTGAGTCAACAGTGAGATTTGGCATTTGACATGGTAATGTAGTAAAAAGTTTTTCTTTTTTTTTCAACGGCAATATCGAATCACAAAAGTCGATCTATTAGCCAAATTCTTACATAAGTCTTGTAGACAATGGGACTCAATCCTTAGTTGTATATGTGCATCTGTCTTTAGTGGATTTACCACTGGCCAATAGACTAAAAAAACCACTTAGTTGTATAGAAATTTGTATATAACTAAAAAAAAAAGATAAAAAAAAAGGATTACATTTGTATATAACTAAAAAGAAGTTTGTTGATTGGTTTCTCAAGCATTGTAATATTCAACATTTTACATTATTGGAAAAATTAAATTCTCGAAGTGTTACCAAAATCGATTTTTTATATAAAAGAATCGTTACTATAATCGAGCTAAGAAGAAACAGATTTTGTAGTGACTACTGGATCTTGTGGCTCATCATCAAACTGATACTTGTTGTAAACTTGTAGTAAGAGATCACGGCAAGGCACGGTGGCTCCAAGCTTAATACAAGCTAAGAAAGCACCGGAGAGTTTACGGTGAAGGCTATAAGCTTCATCAGGTGGTGGTGTGAGTCTATGTTTTAACATGGTAGCTCCTAAATTGGAGATGCTTTGAGTAATGTTGTTGGTTCGGAAATTGTAGCCATTTGGTTCTGCAAAAGGTAGACCTACAATGAAACCAGCTTGGATGTGAGCATCTACCATAACATCTGATTCATCTCCGGTTAAGAATCCGAGTCTCTTCGACATTTCTTTAACTCCTTCACTGTCTTTGTCTGCACATGCTTTGACCTGAAACACAAGGTTTCAACAGATTGTTCTGAATATTTCAATCTTTTAGAATACCGGGAAGATGGTGAGAAGATGGATTTACCATTCGTAGATAGTCATTGACGAATTTCTTAGGGTACTCACGAGCTGCTCCAAAATCGATAAGATTGATTGTTTTTGTGGCTTCATCGTACAAGAAGTTACCCCAGTTTGGATCTGTTTGCATAAAGCGGAACACGAAGAGCTCCTTTAACGTGACTTCGAGCATCTTCCTACCAACATAATCTCGTGTTTTCTGATCTAACAATGCTACTTTATCAATGGGGATTCCTGTGAGAATGTGGTAAAAGGATACATTAGTTAACCATAATATAACAGCAATTTATCGGAACAGAGTAAACGAATTTGTAGTCACCTGATATAAGTTCTGTGGTTAGAATCTTTTTACTTGAAATCTCATCTACCACAAGTGGAACATAAAACCCTGGAGTGTTTGAAAGCAAATCACGAAAGTGCTTTTGACTGATTGCTTCGATTTCGTAGTCACATTCCCGCGCTAACTCTTCTTTGGCAACCTGCAAAAATGTTCTTCATCAATCATGAGACGCAGACAATTGATAGTTTGTGATGTACATTTTCCAAATCTATTCCTCTATGTATCCCGATTATCGAATTGTTTTGTCTATATCTTACATATACAATCAGAAACTGAATGAATTGCTTAACTAAAGATCGATAAGACAACAATACCTTTACAGCTCTGTCCAGAAAGAGTCCCTTTGGAATTAGATTAGTATAGTTTAATAAGCGTCTGACATTTTCGATATCACTTTCAATGCTGTTGGCAACACCAGGGTACTGAATCTTCATTGCGACTTCTAATCCATCTTTAGTGACAGCTCGGTGCACCTAAACATAATTACATAAGAAACAGACTACAAATATCAATTCAACACATTCACAAGAACTAAGTATCACACACATTCTTCCATTATAGAGTAATACAATCGCAGAAACTAAGTACCTGACCAATACTGGCCGCTGCAATCGGTTCATAATCAAAACTAGTCAACTTCGATTGCCAATTTGGACCTAATTCAGCATCCAAAACTGGATTAAGTTGGCTCCTTGGCATTACATCTGCACCTTGACGCACATATTCCAGAGCATTCAAGATCTATAAAAGAACCAATCTTAATGTCAAAACAAGATATCAAACTAACTCAAACAGAGAAAGCTAACTGAGAAAAAGTGGTCATTACCGGAGCAGGAACAAGACTCTCGTCCTGTATACTCAACATTTGCCCAACTTTAAGTGCAGCTCCACGCATTTCACACAATCCTAGAGCCAATCTTTCTGCATTTTCATCGGACATTATTGATGAAAGTGCAGGTTGATTGCCTTTTGTAGGTGGTGTTCCATTAACAAGCCTATAAGTGGATTCTTTAACAGCTCCCCAAGCTAAAGCAGCTCCTAAATTAAAAAACCTTCACAATTCAACAAAAATTTGTTAAAATGCTTCAATCATATAACCCTTTTTAACCTAACTAAGCAATGACTGATTGATTTCAATACCCATAAGCTCTTGCAATTGGAGTTGATGGAACCTTCCGTTCTCTAGGTCTTCTTCTCTTCACCGGAGCTACTACCTCCGACGGAGATGATACTCCTACATCTTTAAATCCAATAATCTCGTCCCCTGAAACCTTGTTCTCGACTTCACTAATTGATTCCGCAGCTCCATCGCTAAATTCGCTACTTAAGATTTCCGAATTAACGATTTTCTCTTCGCTATTGACGCAGCTAGATTCAATGCTAGCAGATCTAATCTCAGGCGTTGCGACAACGGAATCCTTGTGATCTTCTTCGTTGAAGTATACGACGGATGGTTCCTTAGATCGACGAATAGAGAGCTCACGAAGCTTACCTGAGGTAAGTCCGACTAAGTCAGTGGCAGCAACCAAAGCTTTTTTACCAGAAGACGTAATAAAACCTCCGACATCTCCATTTCTCGCTCTTTGTAACTCCGGTGACTGATTACAGATCTCTTTCGCTACAAGCGTTACACCATTCACAAGCCTGCTAAAGCTCTTGTTCCACGAACTCATTGTGAATCAGAGACAAACTTCTCTAATCGTTGATTTGACTTCCTTCTTTCTCTTCGTTTTCCATTTTTGTTAATTTGATTTGAAACAATCATTTTCCCGAGAAAATTTATAATATATATGAGTGTTCGTGCGTTAGAACACGAAGGTCGGAGGCATTAGGAACCGAGGTTTACGTGGGCATACGAGAACCAGAAACTTAGGCTTCGGCCCAATAAGCCATTTTTAACTCTTATTGGGCCGAAGCCTAAGTTTCTGGTTCTCGTATGCCTTCTTCGGCTCCAATCTAAACTATATGACAGAAAACCCAAGCCCATAAAGGCCAATATAAATTAGCTTTGGGCATTTAGTTCTTCGGTTCAGTTCGATTTTTGGTTTTTTCGGTTCTGGAAATATGTAACCAATGAGTATTTATTAAATTTTGGTTTGGTTCAGTTGCGTTTCCGGTTCTTTTTGTTCTAGAAATATGGTAACCAATAGTTACATGTTAAAATTAGATTCAGTTTATGTGGAACCAGAAACTTAGACTTCAGCCCAATAAGCTTGCTTTTTACTTAGAGAAAAGCTCTTACCTTCTTTGGCTCCAATCTAAACTATAATTTAAGGGTTGACATTTCGATTTAATTTCGGCTATGGTTTAATTTTGGTTCGTTTGGTTAATTTGGTTACATAAAAATTCTAACCAAATTCAACTGAACCTATTATGTTTTAGGTTTAGTTCAAATCGGTTTATATTTAGTTTGAATTGGTTTGGTTTGGTTTTAATATGGTTAAATAAACATAAGTTGAATTCTAAATCTCTTAAATAAATTATTTAAAGAAAATTTGAAATTACAATAATAATAAGATAAAAGAACAAAAGTGCTATAAAATATGTAGAGTTTTTAATTTTTTAAAAAAGAAATGATAACACCGTTTAATCAAAAGTTAGAGATAATAAACTTTACTAAATTAAATAAAATTAAAATAATGAACGTGTTAACATAAATTAATATTTTTTAAAATATTAAATAATAATATTATTAATAAATAGATAAAATAAATATTGATTTATCAGTTTGGTTCGGTTTTAAACTAAACTGAACCGAACCATTCGAATTGAGAAAAACTCTAACCAAATAGTTTGGGTATACTATTGGTTTGTTTCAGATCGGTTTGAATACGGTTGATTCGATTCGGTTAAAATGCCCTAACAGAAACCCAAGCCTACAAAGGCCAGTATAAATGCAGTCTAGGATTTCTGTCGCTCTTCTCGGACACTCTTCTCTTCTCTTTCAATTGCAACTCCTCCATGGGCGACGACGAAGTAAATGTAATATGTTCTCTTCTTCTTCTACTTGTTATTGAATGTTTTCTTTACACAATCGTGACTCTGTATATTTATTTTGACGACGACGGAGGTCAGATTTAAGTATAGTGATCTAATTATAGTTATCACTTGGTTTTCAAAACAGATTACCATAATTTTATATCATAACATTTTCTTCACAATCTCTACAGTCTGATAAGCTGAAGCACAAGGAAGAAAGTAATCAAGATGAAACGATGATTGCCTTGAATAAGGTTTGCAACCATTATCTCTATCTTTGTGAAAATGAAATTCTTCTACTAAGACAAAGAAAACGTATCATTGCGGTTTCATTGAGAATACATAATATGTATTCTTTGTTTTTTACCGAATTCGGAATGGTACTCTTAACGTTTTTTTGACACTGGTCCCATCTTGCCCTCTCAAATAGAGATTTTTGCTTTCGACCATATTGATCGTGAAATATCGATTATTTGTTGAACCCTGTGAATTGTGCAAAAGTAGAATACTAAAAATTCGAGGGTCCAAGAGTTTTCTAAAAAGTTCTTGGTGAAAAAAATATGAATGAAATATCTCAATGAATTGAGGGCCGTGGCACACAGAGCTATTTTGCTTCCACTGAATCCCGAGTACTGAGATTGAAGATAAGGATATTCAACCATTTCATCTAACTCATCCAGTCGATACTCTTACGTTTTGATGTATTTGTCTATAGGAGAAAGAAACGCCACCAGTTGTAGAACATGAGTGCTGTTTTGAAAGCGAACACGCATATCCCGAAAACGAGCCTAACATTTTCGTTAGAGGATTCGATTGTTCGTTTCCTAAAGAAGATATCAAGAGCGCATTGGAAAAACACTTCAGTTCTTGTGGAACCATCAATTATGTTTATCTGCCCTTCCATTGCAAAAGCGGTCTTCTCTTAGGGTTTGTGATATCTTCCTCCAGTTTTTGACATGCTTTAATTTTTTTTTTTTTGGTTAACCGAGAACGAGTTTGGCCGAAACCCAAACCAACCTCCCGAAGACCAGACGCAATTCGGGTTTAGACATCCGGTGGCCAAATAAAAATGATTAGTAATTTCATACTTGAGGGGAATTGATCTTTGACCTAAACCAACAAGACAACTTCGTCATTAAGTGGAAACTACTAGACCACCACCATTTGGTTTTGACATGCTTAAGTTAAAATGCAAACGAAATGATTTACTCTGTTTTTGTTTTGTTTCAGATTTGCTCTCATGCAAGTGCGAGAACGTGATGTAAGGAATGTGTTAGCACTCAATGGAAGTTACTTGAGAGGGAAGACACTTGAGGTTGAGATGGCCCGAGACAGACGTACATCGGTGAACCTTGGCTTTGACAACCATAAGGGTTGTAAACATTGTCGGGCTGCAAGGATCAAGTGGATTTTCAAAAATTTCTATCAGCGAAACATCTATAAGCCATAACCAAGAACAACAACCGCAACTAAAATACTTGATAGCCCTTATGGGATTCGTGTTATTTAGTTACATTATTTACTAAGATTATATTCGCGTTATAACGCGGGATTAATTGTTTTGATTATTTTTCTACACCATGTTTATTTAGGTTGTTAGACCCGTATTGATGTTTTAAATACACCAAAATTGATCCGAATGAGAGGAAGTGAACTCAAATGAGTCCTAAATATATGTAACTAAAAAACTGAACTCGAACCTGATCTGAACCAAATCAAGAACCAAATTTTATTTTTTTGAATTCTATTAATTTTTTTTTATTTTGAATTTCTGTATATAAAACAACTAAAATTTGAATTCGATTTATACTAAAACAAACTCTATCTTAAAAAAAATATTTGAATAAGTTTTAAACTAAAATAACCAAAAAATCAAATTAGATAAACCGAATCAACCAGAATACAAGAATGTGTCCTAAATCTATGTATCCGGAAAATTGAATCTAAACCCATATCGGAACCGAATCAATAAACGATTTATTTAATTTAAATTTAGTTTTTAAGAAATTTTTCTATTAAATTTTTACTAATTTTATTTTTTTATATAAAAATCTGTAACAAAAGACAAACACGATTACTAATTTTAGTTTTTACTATTTCTGGTTCTCATTTGTATTAGTTTTCCCCTTTTGAGCTTTAGCTTCCCAAAAATTTATGTATTCCACCGGCTTTAATATTCTATGGTTGTAAAACTCGAACAATTTGTTCTATAATTCCAGTTTGTTCTTTAGTATTGGTGTTATCTAGTTGCTTAATCCTCTTCCAACATGGTACCTTTATTTTTTGAAAGTGTGTCGTGAGAAAGTAGAATAGTTTACGGAGTTGGTTAAGGGATGGACATTTTGGTTTAGTTTCGGGTAAAGTTTGGTTTCTGTTCAGTTTAGTTATTTTGGTTACATAATATATCTAACCAAATTCAACCAAACTAGTATGGTTTAGCTTTACTTCGGATTGGTTTATATTCGGTTTGAATCTTTAGGATAAATGCACTCTAGGGTTTCTGTCTATAACCTTGCAGTCTCAGAAAACCTAGCAGAATCTCTCTTCTCTTTCAATCTCAACTTCTCCATGGACAATAAACGAAAGAAGCACGAGGAATTCGATGTAATATATCTTCTTCTTCTACTTCTTTTGGAATGTCTTCTTTACACAGTCGTGACTCTGTATACTTATGTGAGTGGACTTTGTTTGTTTTATTATTTCAAATTTAGGTTGAAACAACACCAGAGACAGTGTTGGCTACTCGAGAATCCTTAGAGCCTAACAAACGGAAAAAGCACAAGAAGAGGAAGAAGAAGCAAACAAAGGAGGTGAGATTTAAATTTATGTAACTATAGTTATCACAATTTATGTATTGTATTGTTTCTTCACAATTTATGTCTTGTAATTGTTATGTTGAAACAATCCGTACAGTCTAAGAAGCTGAAGAAGCACAAGGTTTGCAACCATTATCTCTATCTTTATGAAAATGAAATTCTTCTACTAAGACAAAGAAAACGTATCATTAGTTTTATTTGTCTCTCATTCTATGGCAGAAAATAGATGAATTAAGTAATCAACTGAAGGATATTACTGAAATTGTCAAAAAACTAGAGAAGAATTCAGAACTAGATGCGGTTTCATTGAAGGTACATAATATGTCTTCTTTGTTTTTTACCGAATTCGGAATGATACCCTTACGTTGGTCTCCACCTTGTGGGCCATGGAGCATTCTGGGAATCGATTCTGAGTGTTGGGACTTAGTTGAGGGATACTCAACTCAACCACCTCATCCAACTCATCCTGGCGTTTTGATGTATTTGTCTAACTTGAACTGCATTATTGATGTATTTGTCTATAGGAGAAAGAAACGCCACCAGTCATAGAACATGAGTGCTGTAACGAAACTGAAAATTCCTTTTTGATAAATCATGATAGCATTTTCGTTGCGGGATTTGATTGTTCGTTTCCTAAGGAAGATGTCAAGACCGCATTGATTAACTACTTCAGTTCTTGTGGAGTCATCGTCTATAGTCTTTTTTTTTCCTTTCCATTGCAAAAGCGGTCGTCCCACAGGATATGCCTATCTGAATGTGGGCGATTTAGATTCTGAAGTAGAGAAGACCTTAGCACTCGATCAAAGTTACATGGGAAAGAGGATGCTTCATGTTGCGATGGCCAAAGGTGTATGTCATAGCCGCTATGGCATTAATAACCGTGAGGCTTGTAAACGTTGTAGGCGTGCTTTGATAAAGCGCATTTTTAAAAGTTTCTATGATCGGCACATATTCAGAATTGGTCTGAAACCAATAGGCAACAACAAAGAGCGCAACTAAAGTAGTTACTCTCTCTATTGTATTGTATGGGATTGTCTTATTTAGTTGCTTTGTTTATGTGACCTCTTTCAGCATTGATACAATTTCATTGACCCGGAAACAAAGACCAAGTTGTAAGATCTCGGATCATTTCATTTATCTTTCATTCGCTTGAATCCTCAAATCTTTGATGATTCAATCTTTAAGTCTTGAATCATTTCCGCAATAACCAAACTATAAATAAGTATAAATTCACATAAAGAATGACCATCTTGGTGCGATCTAAACATGAAGCATCGTAGCTTCTTTTTGTTGATCCTCACTAAGATCATACATATAATATCAGGTTTGATATTCAAGCGTGAGGTCTCTTGAGACCAGAACAAAGGAATCGAACCCCGGTTTTGAATTACTCGGGCGGTATTAACATCTTGAGCATCTTCGAAAACAATCTGCTTTGTCTCGACATCATTAGCTACCCTACCTTTCTAGTTCACACCACGTTCGAGATATCTAGGGAACAAGATATTAAGGTTGATGAACTTGATCTGAGTCAGTTGAGTTTGAACGGTCAAGATGGAGATAAGCTTGAAGGACAGTTTGAAGAACCGTTGTGGATTTTCTGCGATTTTTTTTTTTTGTATTGGTCCCATCTTGTAGGATCCGGACCCCACATAAAGGTATTTTGCTTCTACTCGAGTGTTCTAAAAATCGATTCCGAATGTAGGGATTGAAAAGAAAGATTTTCTGCGATATCTAAAACCCGATATTATCTGTAATACATAGTTTCTCTTTACCTAATAAAACAAAATAAATTGATCGCTTTTTCTCAAATAAAACAATTTATTAGACCTTATGTTTTTTAAATTAAAACATCAAAGTGACACTAGATGGTGGTCTAGGTTTCGGGAAGCTGTAACAGTTCAATCAAGCACTCTTAGCGAACTACGTTTGGAAATTTTTGAAGCGACCACACTGCCTCCTTTATCTAGTACTACGAGTTAATTATTTTCCATCTCAATCTATGTTCCAGTCTACATGTCGTACACATCTATTATATAGCTGGCTTTAATGGTATTGAATTGTTGAAGAAGGGGACACATTTAAGTATTGGTGATGGTGTTACCACAATGGTTGGCCGAGATAATTGGCTAATTTTTGCGCCCCTCATCCACTGTAAATCCCGATCTTCCTGGTTATTGGGATAACCATAAGATTGCGCAATTTATATACCCATTTAACCGAGAAAATATATACAAAGTGTTTCTACCTCTGCATCCGTCTTTAGATGTTCATGTTTGGAACTATCGTCAAAATGGAGTTTATATTGTAAGATCAGGTTATCGTTTAGCTATGGCCTCCCTACATTTCCAGCTAGATCACCAAGCTCCATTGAGTACTTCATCAGACTTGACATCAAACATCAGGAACAGGACCGACCCAAGTTTATTGTACATCCAAAGCAAAAAAATAAATTTCTAAAAGGAAAGAAGATTTTGAGGACTCGGAGCACTTCCCTCAAAATAAAACAATAATATACTACCACTATTTTATAATGATGCCCCTAAAATAATATATATAATTTAGTACCTAAAACACTTGCTCTACGTGCTTTAGCTCAAGTCTATTAGTGTCTAGAGTCTTCCTCTCAAACTAAAGCATTTTATTTGGTGGCTATTATCTCATGCTTTGGGGTTGCTGAAAATTCCATTTTCCGGAATTTGATTTGAAACGTCATTGTCCCAAGAAAATGTAATATGAGTGTTCCTGCGTTGGAACACGAAGGTCGGAAACACGAGAGAACTGAGATTTACGTGGGCATATGAGAACCAGAAAGTTTTGCTTCGGCCCAATAAGCCTTTCATAAGGCCCATTGGGCTATAAAAAGAGTTTTACAAGTAGCTTCCTTAGCCATTTGTAGTTCACTAAAATAAGGCTTTTATTTTTCTTTGAAGGATCCAAGAACAATGTTTCATATTTTAAATTTTTGTTGTTTTTTAATAATTATATAATTTTGTTTTCTATCAATAAAGTTAAATAAAACACTGTATAACTTACTGCTATTTTTTTAATAAACAGTAGAAAATCAACAATAATTGAATATTCTGCTTGCGATGTTGTAAGGTGTAAGCGTTGATTATTTTAAAATTTTATATGCCTAAGTACAATGCATCTCCACTCATAAAGTTATAATTAGGATTCTACTCACGCTATAGCATGATTTTTGATTATTTTCTAACCCGTATTTAGTTAGACTTTTAGACTTATGTTGATATTTTAGAATATTATTTCGAGATGTTGTGTTTAAAAACCTGAAATCCGAACCAAAATCGACATGAATTAAAGGAATCGAACTTAAACCAAACCTGATAAAATATATAAACAGGTTTTAAATTTATATATCCAAAAAACCACAATTCGAAGCATAGCCAAATCAAAGACCAAATATGATATTTTTAGAGTTTTTCTATTAAATCTTTTTAAAGTTTGATTTTTTAGAATAGTCAAACTTCAACTTGATCTATACCGAATCAAAATCTATCTGATGAATAAAATATTTGAATAATTATTAACTGAAAATAACCAAAATACCGAATTATATGAACAAAACTTGACAAAACACCAGAATATGTCTTCAGTTTATTTATCTGGAATATCGAATCCTAACCCGAATTGAAACCGAATCAATAACCGAATTTATTACTGACATATTTTTATTAAATTTTAGCTTTTTATTAATTTTTATCATATAGTTCATAATAATCAAAAGTAAAGTGTCTTCCGCTTTAATATATAAGATGTGAAAGATATAATATAATGCGAACAAAATAAAATGAAAAAAATCTTGAAAAAATCATCTTTGATAATATCAATTTTCTCTAACTTTAAAAAATCGGAAATTTATATATCAAAATAAGTTACTTACATAACATGCCAAAACTTTTTAATTTGGATACAAGCTTTAAACTTGCAAATTACAATAATAAGAATTTTAACGTTTTTCTTTACTTGTCAGAAACTAAAGATGGTAGGTAAAAATAATATAACTATTCGAATATTAAAATATTTTTGTTATATAGTTGGCATCTTACTACAGGTGGTCATTATTTTGTCTATATATATAATTCAATTAAGAATATTTAAGTCTTAAGATCTGTAAAAACATCTGAGAGAGTTTTGAACAACAAAGACGAAACAGAAAAATGTCCATTAAAACAGCTCAAGAACATCAAATACTTGAAGGTAATATTTACTCTTTGATCTTATTTCTTTTTAAGTTTTCTTTAATTAATTAATATGTTTTGTTTTGGTTAATTGTTTTGCTAATCTATTCAAGATCTTGAGATCTAAATTAATACTTAAGATTTTGACCAAACATGCTTTATGTTCTTGTTCTATCTTTCGAACATAAAGTGAAAGTAATTTGTTGTTGTTTTGAGACAGATAATTCATTTTGAAGATTAATTAGTATAAGTTAATTCAAATTCATGAATATTTGAAGATCATAAACCTAAAATAAAGCTAATATTAGGTTACTTCAAAAGTTCATTTGGATCTAGAAATAAAGTATTGTTGTTTTTTAATTTAATAATAGGCATATAAAGAGTCAATGAGAGTTTAGTGATATATAATAATGTTTAGTGGGTAACGAATTTTGGCATTGTTCATTATATATATTGTACTGTGGAATATTCAATATCCAATCACATTAATTTTTTAAAAATATATTTTAGTTTACAAACAAGGAAATATACAATTAAATGTGACTATTTTACGAAAATATCACATGAATAATAATACTTCTTTCATTTTTAAATGGATGATTTTTACATAGAAATATATTATTTTAAATAATTCATACAACAGAAAAATATTTAAAATAAGAATGGGCATAACATATTAAACAAATATCAGTTTTTTGCATAGAAGATTTTTTTAGATCAAATAAAATAACAAAGACTTTCCTTAATATTTTTTGCATAGTCAATATTATGTTATATTAGCTTTCATACTTTTGAAATAAAATAAAAAAATATATTTTACTAAACTTGGCTCTTGTAATTCATTATGTATATGTGTATATACATATAAATAAAAAGTGATAATATCATGAATTTTAATGTAATTAAAAATAATAACTGGGCTTGAATAAGTACATTATATTCAATATAAATAAAATAATTTGAAAAGCATTTAAATATAAAAAGAAAAAAAAAGCATAACATGGGCCTAAAAAAGCTTAACATGGGCCCATTTTGACTATACAAAGAAGGCCCAAATAAAAGCCTATAGTTCATAGGAAGCCTGCTTTTAGACGCTTTTTCAGATCTAGAAACAATGTTGTCTTCTCCGATTTTATTAGACTTCTCCTCCGTCATTCGTCACCCACGTGCGGCGGCGATAGCCACCACCTCCGGCGTAACGAATTTAGATTCTCCGGCGAGAAAATTTCACTCTACGAACGTATCAGTCTATTACTCGACACTATTAGCTTCTTCTTCTTCTCGTAGATGTTTCTTGTGTCGATTTGGAGACGGTTCTTCGCGTTTCAATTCGAGCGAGGATAATTACTGTAGCGAAGATGAAACTGAAATTGAAATCGATGAAGATGATTATTTGGTTGATTGCTTGACAGATGAATTGATAGGCGACGATGGAGTTCTTATCGAGGTGAAGAAACTCGAGAAGAGTTCGCGACGAATTCGTTCGAAAATTGGAATGGAAGCAAGCCTTGATTCAGTTTGGAGCGTCTTGACTAATTACGAGAAGCTATCTGATTTCATTCCAGGACTTGTTGTTAGCGAATTGGTAGAGAAAGAAGGCAATCGTGTTCGTCTTTTTCAGGTTCAAACTCTCAATCCAATTCTAATCATTGCATCTGTTTAGGTTCAAATTCTGATTAGAGTATCTCTTAATGCATTGGCTATTGTATCTTTTGATTGAGAATTAGGCAGTTTAAGTAAACACAAGTGGTTGAAAATGGTGATACATTGCTTCGATTTACTGTGTTGAGCTTTTTGTTTGGATTCAAATTCTGGAACCTTGATACTAAAAGTGTGAAGCTTATGTAGTTTTGCTGGTATTTGGTAGACTATTCGAATTCGAGTCGAGTTTCTTGTATAGAATATGGAGTGGTTTCTTTCTCATGATGGATGAGATCAAATCTCATCTCTGGTTTTGTGCTTCTTTCAAATATTGGAATTTCGAGACGAAATGTGAATCTTATGAATTTGGTTTGAGTTACTTGTACGAAACATCGAGTGCTTTCTTTGTTATGATGGACAAGAACCAATCTCATCTCTAGTTTTGTGCTTCTTTCAACAGATGGGACAACAAAACTTAGCATTGGGTCTTAAATTCAATGCCAAAGCGGTTCTCGACTGTTACGAGAAAGAGCTTGAGATTCTACCATATGGGAGAAGACGTGAAATCTATTTCAAAATGGTCGAAGGAGATTTCCAATTGTTTGAAGGCAAATGGTCCATAGAACAAGTAAAGAACAAGAACACATCCTTATTCATACAGTTCCTCCGAGGCTGTTCTTCGAAATCTTATCTTTCTGTTTGCTTCTTATTCTTAACACAGTGGGACAAAGGGATTCAAAGTGAAGCTATGGATTTACAGTTCAAAGATTTCCGAACAACGCTTGCATACACGGTGGAAGTAAAACCGAAAATGTGGTTACCAGTGAGACTAGTTGAAGGAAGATTGTGTAAAGAGATCAAAACAAATCTATTGAGTATTCGAGATGCAGCTCAAAAAGTCATTGAAGGTGTTATTCATGATCTTTGAGTTGAAGTAGAGTTACTATTATATACAATAACCACAAATAAGCCTATATAGTTTTCAATTTTTTTTGGGTCAATGTCAAAATTGTATTTATATACATGTCGCTACTAATACTTGTATCTTCTCTCATTTTAAAGCCTTTGACCAACTTTTTAAGGGTGAATCTGAATAAATTAGAACTTTAATATCAATTTGCAATATATAGAAAGTTTAGGGTGAGATTAAGATGTTTCTAAAGAAACAGAGCAGAAAGAAATTTACAAGTACCAGTTTTGTCTACCAGCAGAGTTTTGAAAAAAAACAGAGTGCTCTGTTTTGTATAGATTGCTTTTTCTTTTCTGTTACTAATAACAGATTGCTCTGTTACCAAAGTAGAGTAATCTTTTTCTTTTGAGGTTTAGGACAAAGCCGAGAAGGTAAGGCCTGGACATTCAGATATCCGCTCTATCGGGTTTGGGTCAAGTATTTTCGGGTTTATGGTTTTCGGTTTTATTGATGACTCATTCGAGTATTCTTATTTTTCGGGTCAGTTTGATATATCTCGGGTATTTTTATTTTTATAAAAATGTCATAGAAAAAATCTAAAGATACTTAAATTTAATCGGTTCGTCGAGTAGCTCTCAGTCTGGTGATTAGGATGATCCAGCTAATGATTTGGTACCAGGGTTCGATTCATGCCCGTTATATTATGGTAGCTTAAAAAATAGATTTTAGGAGTGGGGTTTAGGCTATGGAACAAACCTTGTCGATCCAACTGTTGACAAAAAGAAAATTAATCGGTTGTTCATGTTCGGTTTTTCGGATATATATATATATATATATATATACTTAGTCAAGTTTGGTTCTTCTTTTTCGGGTCGCGTTTCGGAAATCAGGTTTTATACAATCTTTCACTGCAGAGGAGACTGAAACTGAGTATTTTACGAATACATTAGAAGTAAAGTTGTTTAAAGTATCCTTTATATATATAGTAAGTATACATCTTCTTCCTTAAATGTACATAATAGAATCATCACTGCTTAAGTCTTCTCCAGATTATAAACTCTCTGGAACCAAGGCTATAAAACAAACAACTTCTAGCAGACGATGATGATGATGCAGTAGATAAAAACAAAAGCACTTCGATTAGAAGTTAACGTTGCTCTTGAAGCTTTGACCAAATCGCCAATTCGAAGGAATAGCATTGAGAGCTACTTTGGTTTGTCCATCACTAAGCTGAACTTTGAATGAAAGAGATTGACCATTAAGGTACTTATTACTCTGATAATTAGCTCCCCAATTCCTAGACATCAAGTCCCATTTGTTACTCTTAGATCCTTTAACCCAAACTTTACCAATCTCACCAACTCCTGCAACATTTGAGATAAGAACAAGCTCAAAATAGTTTCTTCCATTGATTGTAAATCTCATTCCTCCACTTCTTCTGCAACCAACTCTTTTGTAAAGAATTGGAACTATTCCAGCTTTGTACTTAGCAATGGTTAAAAACGCAGGCTGAGCCATGTCGAAATGAGGTCTTGGTGGATTACACCATCCTCCATTGTCACTTGCTTGAGCAAAGTTTGGTGGACAGAAGTTTGTTGCTGTGATTGTAATTGATCTGCCTTTAAGACACCATTGTGAGTCTTTGCTTGAATCACACGTGATTTGGTAACATCCACCACATGATTTGCCATCGTTGAATAGAGCTGTGCTTAATGCAGCAGTGTTGGTTTTGTATCCATCTATGTTTAGGTTTCCATAACCACAAGCTCCACCTGAAGTAGTAAATTAACAATTAGAGAAGGTTTCTTGAGGATGAAGAAAGCTTTCTTTTCTTAGACTTCTCATTAGGGCACGATCAAATCCTACTAAATCATAACTTAAAATAAATTTTTGTAGAATAATAGAGCTTATATGATTTTTATTAATTTATCGATATATTAATTAAATCTTATAATTTAGTTTCAGACAATAAAATTTTATTAATTTTCAGTGATTTTTAATTTATCAAGTATTAATTAATTAATTAATACTGAACAAACAGAATCTAAACTTTACAAATATTTTAGTATCAAGTTTATGAAAAGTAAATATATGTAATTTTTTATCAACCACAATATATTAAAATAATCTTCAAAGATTAAAAGATTACAATACTAAACTAGTAACCCCTTTCTAAAATGTCGAGCGAGAGAATCAGGTTTATGGTTTAAGATCTAAGAATAAACGAAAGGGAAATAGAGCGAAACAGGGAGCTTAGCCTCAAAAGTAAATATATGTATTAATTGTTTTTTTTAAAATAATCAATCTTTCTTCTTATATCGAATAAAATATTTATCGAAATTGATTAAATTAAACCGTAAAATATAAAACTAAAACCGAATCGAATTGAAAAATAAAATAACTTTATAAAACTTACCCATTGTACCAGAAGCATCACTTCCGCCATAGAAGGTAGCATGAGCTTGCAACAAACCAGCAGAAACTGAACTTATCTTCATGAAGAACATTATAGACAAGATCATTGTGATCGAAAGTGATAAAATCTTCGACATTTTTCTAAGTTTATTAATTTTTTGATTAGAGAAGAAGTTGATGATGTTAGTGAATTGTGAAGATGAAACTTAGTTAAGTTTGAGTAGCTATTTATAATAAAATCACAGAGCTTATTACAAGTAATTTTATGAATAAATTAATGATACATGACTTGGATTTAGCGCAAACGTTGAAAATAATAATATGATTTGGTGATGATTGATTTAATGATTATAAGAAAGCGAAAAATACGGAGTTTTGAAGCATATGATAATAAATTTTAATCCTATAAGCCATGTGACTATTGGTAGTTGCTTTTAGTCTTCTTTCATATATTTTAAAGTTTATCCTAAGTTTTGTTTAGTGGCTCTTCTTTGTCAACTAACTAAGTTTTCATAAGTCTTCATTGATTTTTTAAAGCGAATGATTGGTTTGTACTACATGCAAAACGGCGTTATTACATAATAAAAAGAGTAGATCAATGCAGAATTTAAACGACAAAACATAATCCATAACTCAAAATCGTATTGCTTAAGGATTAGCAATTATCATACAGAGTTTGAACCAATCTTTTGGATCATTGTCTTTTTTGATATTGGAGATTCATGAAGTTCAATGCACCACTAAACTATGCAGAAATCTTAAGGATGGTGACATTTCAAGAAGAATAGCCAATACTTTCGTATTACCAGAATCGTTCGATAGATTCAGAAGACCATTTTCTAGTTTTTCGTTTCACTAGAGGATCGATCACGGATAAATAAAAAAAGGGTTATGGCCGGGCTTTTCCCTCCATGAAATGAGCCCAGTGCATTGGACGGATGGATAAGAGAATTGAGGTGGCTCAAAAAGCGCTTTCATCTGAATTCAAATTTAGCTGCGAGCAATCTACGTTTGTATTCTCAGAGTCTTCAACCATAGACGGATTGGTTAGTTCGTAGTGTAAGAACAATTCTTATGTAAACTCTATGTCATTTTCTAAGAAATAGTATTAATATAATATCTAGAAAAAAAATTAGCAGATTATCAAAAGTGGAACTTCAACAAAAGAAACTGTAAACTGTAAAGATAAATAATTACCTGATTAACCAAAAAGTTGTTACTCTCTCCCTTTTATTTTAGTTGTCATTCTAGAGTTTTGCACACATATTAAAAAAAATGTAAATATTCTGTTATACCCTTATTTAACTATTAAAATTTCAAACCATTTAATATTTTATTTATTTAAATAGAGACAAAAGAAATAATTTTGTATTAAAATACATTGGAAAAAGAGAATAACAACTAAAGTGAAACAAAAAATTTAGTCTAAAATGACAAGCAATATGAAACGAATGGAGTATTATTTTTTATTTTCTTATAAAAGTACACAAAATGAAAGAAAAAAATATTAAGTGTAGAAACAAACGTTAGGTAGCACACAAAACCCTCATCATGCAAATAAATAAATATATATATATATATATAGTCACATTAGATAGAGATGCATTTATTATACATTGAAAATAATCACAAATCACGTTAGTATCAACGAGCAATCAGAAAAAGAAGATTATAAAATTCCAACATGTAATTATGTGATACGAGATTTTTTAAAATGAACAAATAGTTCAATCATTTTTGAGGTCAAAGTACAATTATTATTTGTCGAATTGCTCTTAATTTGGTGTTAGGATATTCTAATTAATGGCTTGGCACAATAGTTCGATTTCTATCCGCTGTATTATAGTAGCTTAAAAAAGGAATTTTGGGTGAGATTTAGGTCATGGTTTGGACCTTTTCGATCTAATGTTCACAAAAAAAAAACACAATGATTTTTATTATTTTAGAATTGTTGTAAGTACAAGTATACGAATTATCACATGTATATGAAAAATGACAAGTTGTCTAAATAATCGGCAATGAATGTGGAATTTGAATATCAATGAGTTTTTGTTGAAAATTCAACGTACGACATTTGATAAGTGCTCTTCCATTTACGTAAATTCCGTGGTACGTTGCAACTTGCCAACGTTAATAAATAAAATTATTTATTACGTTATTAATAATTTTTGAAGTTAATTGTTTCAAATACACATGAAAATCTATCTAGTTACGTGGTTTATGTTTACATTTGCAGTTCTTTTCATAAGATTTTGATTCTAAAACTCGATTCCAGAATGTTGCTAGGTGCGAGTGATCTTTAAACTAATGACAGATGGTAAGTCCACTAAAAGCCAGTGCACTTGCATATTTTGGAATCGAGTTTCGCTGCTTGCATTATGAACGAACTTGGCTAATAGACCGGCTAACCCAATGTTACAAAAAAAAAATGTTGCTAGCTACTCCGAATCTGCACCGAAACTCGAGATGCCCAAACCTATATAATTGGCGGATTTATCAAATTGTTAAAAAAAATTATTTAGAATAAATGAGTATGATATGAAATGTGACTAAGGAAAGATACACTAACAAGTTACGGTTCTTGTAAGAAAATAACTTGTAAGGCACTCAATTGAGGACAAAACCCTAATCGCAATTTCTGTGGATCGTTTCATCTACTCGTAGCTGTTGGTTTCTCGTTGGAGTCAATATAATATATTCCAATCTCTACTCTGGCTCCTTCACGTGACTCTTCAATCTTGTCGAATTCAGACCGTAAAGACTTTAGTTGCGGTCTATGTCATGTTTCCTATGGGGATTTGAGAACCAAAACATACATTTTAGGAAAGTTTTATTGGTGTTTTGTTTACTGTATTCGGACAGATGAAGCAACTCGTGTTTGGGTTCTCTAGAGAAGCCTATGACATATAGATGATTTCTTTATATTTGTTGCTTTTTTCTAACTCGGGGACTTGGACATTAGTTCCACTGATCCCCTGAAAAATACAAACCTTCTAACTCTCTTGATATTGACTCATGTGCTTTTTACCACTTCTTTAGTAACCTTAAGTTGATAGAGAACTTTGAACTAGCACTTATACTCTCTCAAACCATCTAACTCTCTTGTCATTGACTTATGTGCTTCTCACCACTTGTTTAGTAACCTTAAGTTGATAGAGAACGTTGAACTAGCACATATACTCTCACAAACCATCTAACTCTTTTGTTATTGACTCATGTGCTTCTCACCACTTGTTTAGTAACCTTAAGTTGATAGAGAACGTTGAACTAGCACTTATACTCTCACAAACCGTCTAACTCTCTTGTTATTGACTCATGTGCTTCTCACCACTTGTTTAGTAACCTTAAGTTGATAGAGAACGTTAAACTAGCATTTATACTTCTTCCGAGATTTCTAATGAGACCTAAGACATAATTTTATCTTCGTCTGGCCAAACAATAACAATTTAGTTTCAAGTAAGAATTGAATTAAGGAATCACGTATACAAGATTGGAACCCAGTTCAAATAGGACAACACAAACCTTCCAATCCTTACTTATTCTCATACACTATGTTTATGTAAATGCCTCTCTTCCAAAATTTGCATATCCTAAAACACAATATCTTGTATTAGTTACATATAAATGCACAATTTTGACAAAAAAAAAATGCACAATTATGTTTCTATCCACAAGTCTTTAAATACTAAAAGAGCTTAATTACAAGTAAACTTGTTTATTTCCTTTATATATATGTATATAGTAAACATCTTCCTCCTTAAATCTATAAATACAATCATCACTGCTTGAGTCTGTTCCAAATTATAAACACTCTGGAAGCAAGACTTTTACAAGGTTGCAAAACAATAACCTAATCACAATCAATGATGATGATGCAACATAATCAGAAATTAACAAAACCCAAATGAAAATAAATACATAGTATGGAGGAAGAACCATACAACACTTGAAGTTTATACCATTCAATATTGATATCAGAAGTTTATGTTGCTCTTGAAGCTCTGACCAAACTGCCAATTCGAAGGAACAACATTGAGAGCCACTTTAGTTTTTCCATTACTGAGCTGGACTTTGAAAGAGAGAGATTGACCATTAAGATAAGTATTGCTTTGAAAATTAACTCCCCAATTTCTTGACATTGGCTCCCATTTGTTTGTCTTTGATCCTTTGATCCAAACCCTAGAGATCTCACCAGCTCCTCCAACATTTGAGATAAGAACAAGCTCAAAATAGTCTCTACCGTTCATTGTAAATCTCATACCTCCACTTCTTCTGCATCCAACTCTTCTGTAATGAATCGGGACGATTCCAGCTTTGTACTTAGCTATGGTGAGGAATGCAGGCATAGCCATGTCGAAATGAGGTCTTGGTGGATTACACCATCCTCCATTGTCATTTGCTTGAGCAAAGTTTGGTGGACAGAAGTTTGTTGCTGTGATTGTGATATGTGTTCCTTTAAGACACCATTGTGGCACTTTGCTTGAGTCGCAGACAATCTGATAACATCCACCACATGATTTACCGTCATTGAACAAAGCTGTGCTTAAAGCAGCAGTGTTGGTTTTGTAACCGTCTGTGTATAAGTTTCCATAACCACAAGCTCCACCTGAAGAAGAAGAGAACTCTTAATTAGAGAAGGTTTCTTGAGGATGAAGAAACTAATAGAAAGAGGTTTTCTTGAAGATGAAGAAAGCTTTATTTCTAAACTCTAAACTCTACTAAGCCACCGAGTTTCTGGTTAAATACCCGAGCTAATTGTTCAATAATCTATGGTTTGAGTCCACCCCAATAGTTAATTGGGGATTAGACATTTTATCGATCCAATTATTAACAAATAACTAGAGAAGCTTTCTTGAGGATGAAGAAACTAATAGAGAGAGGGTTTGAGGATAAGAAAGCTTTATTTTTAAACTCTAAACTCTAGTAAGCCACCGAGTTTCTGCTTAAATGCCCGAGCTAATGGATATGTCATCTAGGGTTTGAGTCTACCCCAGTAGTTAATAGGGGATTAGGTCACAGACTAAGTCTTATCAATCCAGTTATTGACAAAAAAAAGTATACTAAACTCAAATTTGGTCAAAAGAACCCAAAAAATTACAAATTTTGAATGTTAAACCGAACCGAGTTAACCAAAAGGTTTAGAAGACTTACCCATAGTACCAGAACCATCACTTTCACCATAAAAGGTTGCATGAGCTTGCAACCAACCAGATGCAGAAACTGAGCTTATATTCATGAAGAACATAATGTAGAAGATCACTGCCACCAAAACAGATAAAATCTTCATCATTTTTTGTTTTCGATTTCTTAGGTTTCTAAGCTTTAAATTATTGATGATTGTTTTGAATTGGATGCATAAGACTTAGGCTTCACAACCAATTTATAGTGAAAATCACAAAGCTTGTTGCCATTATTATTTGTATAAATTAATAATATATGACTTGGAATTAGCTTAAAACGTTGAAAATCATAAAATGATTTGTGATGATTGATTGAATGATTATAAGAGTACGCAGAATACGGAGTTTAAAAGCATATATGATGATTAAGTTAATCAAATCCTATAAGGCATGTGACTATAAATTGGTAGTTGCTTATTATAGTTTCTTATCAACCAAGTTTTAAAAAGTGTTGATTACTCTTTATTATTAGAGAAAGGTTGTTTTTACTTAATTATGGGTAAATCATATTTAATAATATGTAGTTGTACATAACATAAGGAATATATACTTTATATATATATATATATATATATTCTAGTATAACAAATTATTTCCAACCAAAATACTAATGTTTTTTTGTTGTCAACTTTACTATAATTGAATTGATAAGATCCAATATATAACCCCAAAATCTCTTTAATTCTTTCTTTTTTTATCTGGGAAAACGCGAACCCGGATGCCCGATGATTTGTAAAGTGGCTAATACCACTAGATCACGGGTCCTTCGACAATATTAGTATTCTTTTTTTTGTCAACAATATTGAGCCACAACTGGCCGGCCCATTAACTAAGTTTCTGCATACTGCAGACAGCGGGACTTGATCCCAGGATATACAAGTGTGCCTACCATTTAGTATTCTATATAGTGATTTTCTTCGAAAAAGACAGAAAAGCAAGTTCATAATTAGGTATTGGAACACTTCAATAGCAAATGACAAGTTGTCTTTTAAAAAACGTACGGAATTATGATAAGTGCTCCTGCATTTACGCAAACATCGTGGTACATTGCAAGTTGATAACTAGCTAGATTATCTATTAAGTTTATGTGTTTTGAAGTTACTTGTTTGACAGTTTATAGTTATTAGTTATTACATGACAAGAGAACTAATTAAACAGCCAAAGAACACTTTTCTTATGAGTTGTTCATACAGAAAAGTCAATTCTTATAAGTTGTCTCTTGATTTAACAAAAAATACAAGTGACCCGAATGAGCTAGCTCTACTAATAGTATTCTAGGTAGTGGAATTTGAAAAGTCACCAATTCGAATCTCAACTTGTGCAGGAAAAAGAGATATTTTTTTTAGAAATATCTGAAAACTGCCTTCGATCTAAATTTAAGAAAAGAAACACAAGTATAAGAAAATAAACACAAGGTTATGATTTTTGTTTTTGGAGTTTTTATAAATAAATATCTAGTTTTGAATAAACTCTCAAATGTGATATATATATATATATATTCGTGAATAATTACATTGACAAAATTCAATTCAGAATTAAATTGCACCTTTCTGTGTATCAAATTTTCGGTTCAAAGTTGACTGAAAACACTTTTTTTTTTGTTAACAATATTGAGCCACAACTATCCGGCCCATTAGCCAAGTTCCTGCATAATGCAGGCGGCGGGACTTGATCCCGAGATGTGCAAGTGCACCTGCCATTTAGTAGACTTACTCCTGCTACTGGACTAAAGGCCACTTGCTAACACACTTCTCTTATATATATAAAACTTTACAAATAGTTATGGTCCATAAAGTGGTAAAGTGGATGTAAATCCTTCATTGTTCTTGTTCCTTTAAAAGGTTAATAAACTTCTTCAAGGTATTTGAATTGCATAATTAGATACAATAAATTAAATATAAACTATGAATTTTTTCAAAAAACATTATACATTATAAAATGGGACAGTGCTATAATTAAGATGAAAGCAATTTTGATTTTTCTTCTACCCACAGATTGAATTCTCAATATAAATTGTTTATAAAAATATTTAATTTTGGCTCTTCAACCTTAACTAAAAAATTGTCAAAGATGGTGGAAGTCAAACATATAATATATATTGTGAATTACCCTAATATTATGGCAAAAATAATGGTATGTCCACGTACTTATCACATGGGTTATGTGATTAACACCAATCATAAATTCAAGTATTTAATCAATTCGAATAATATTGACATAATTATACGTAAAAAGAAAATGAAAGTACCATATGGTACAGTACGTATAAGTTTATAGATTGCGATAAACTATATATATATGTATAAATCAATCAAGAATATTCTCATTCTTTATTTCTATTAATAATTTAATTTTGTGATAGACCTTCTTAAAAAAAGATGGTTGTTATAATATAAGTATAAAATATTATCAGATTATAAAATTTTCAAGATTATGACATATCTTATGGTTTTTCATAATTTTTTCATAAACTTATTTACAATTTAGTTTAACGATACATTACCACTTTAATATAAAAAGTGTAATCCACTATATAAATTGTATGAAACCATGACTTATTCCTGCATTGTTTGTCCAATTTTTCTACAACTTTTATTGATTATGTTTATTTTTAGGTAAACTTGATTACGTTATTGAATAGTTGGAAAATTCTCAATTTTGACTGTTTTTTATTTAAGCTAATAGTGTAGAATTATAAATAGAAATACCAATTTTTGGAAGAAGTTGCAAACGAAGTATCTTATCTTTGCCAAGGATATGATATTGGTTCAACTCTCTATGCAATTCTAATTTTCCCGCATATAATATACTTTTATGTTATATTTTAATATAAAACATAATTTGATGTATTCCTGGCCAATTCAAGATAACTAAACAAATTTGTTGAATATATATAACATTATTCATTATTTTAAATGTTCTCATTTTAATATTATTTATTTGTATTTTCTAACAAATGTGTATTTGCAGAAATTGTTATAGCAAATGTCTGAACACACCGTTAGAGAAACTAAAGAATATTATATTTTATCCACCTTATATAATTCATTCTCCATATATACAAAGTCTTGACAAGTTACATACTATATTTGAGAATAATGAAATTTATAGATAGTTTTATTTATATTATTTTATATACTATTGTTAGATTGTTGCTCTTTCAAGGGCTTATAATCCATCCTTGGATGTAATAAAATTACATGAACAACCTCTCACAAAAGAAGTGCTAATTAAATAAAACGAGTTAATATTTCTATAAAGCATCCCGAGATGGGTTGGACAACATTAAAAATGTTATCTCATTCATGGTATAATTCATCTGGATATTGGCCAAACATGTGGTAGTTTTTATCGACCAAAGTATCATTTAAAATTAATATAAAAAAAAATAAAAGATTTATTGAGTTTCTCAGTTAAAATGTGTTTGAAAAGATTTGCAAATTTGTATTGAACACACTATTGCCAATTTGGCAATTTCTCAATATCATATAAAAATAACTTAAGTCTTCTGATTTCTAAACTGAAAAAAAAGTATAAAAAACTTTAGGAGAAAAAGAAAATAAAAATTTCATATGGTAGTTAAAATAAAAATAAGGATATAGTAGAAACAAGCTTATGGTATAGTTTTATTATTTATATGAAAACAATTGTGAATTCTTTTCATGTACACCATTTGTGAATGTATTTAGTTTGGCTCTTTAGCCTTAACTTAAAGATTTTAGAAAAGGGCTGAAGTCAATCACATAATATTAACAAATTATGAATTGTCTCAAAATTGTGATATATCTAATGGTTTTTCACAATTTATCTAGAATTTGCTTGTTAGATATTTCATTAAGTGATACATTACCGCTTATAAATGGTATAATCCACTAAATCGATGATTTATACAAAGTTTATTTTTTATTCATTTTTAAGTATATATGTTATTGAATAGTTGGACAATTCCAATTTTAACTGTCTTTTAAGATAATAGTGTGAATAATTTTCCCATATTTTTTCTCTTCCTCTTTTTTCTTTTTTATTCCAAAAATAAAAAAAAATATTGACCAATGGTAAGAGACATATACATCTGAAGATTATCTTAAATTCTCGTTTTACTTTGAAATTGAAATTCATAATCAAATAATATTGCTTGAGATGAAGTATTTATTTCTATCACATGATCACAGTCCACCAGAAAATATTTTCCGGTCACCGGAGTCTTTTACTGGAAACAACAACAACAACATATATCTTACAAACAAATTGAACCGGACACAACTTAAACCATCTTAAACCGATGCAACCGAAAGATCTTCTAAACCGGTATTAACCTCAAATACATTCTTGCTTGAAGGCAAACCACCCACTGGTTCATCTTCAATTCCACATTCATTAGTTCCTCTCCTTATCATGAAATAACCATCCTGCAAATTACATATTCATGCCAAAACATTCACCAAAATTGACAAATTGTTTATAAGATTTATTACCAAACAAAACAAAACAAACTTACATCACCCCAGCTTCTGTTCCATTGATTTGCCAACAACTATAAACAATTCAAAACAAAACAAATATGTTATAAACTTCAGTTCAAGATCAAAGAATCTTCACAAAAAACTTTTAAGATTACCCAATAATCTTCTCCTGCATCAGTAGTTCCCCAACCAATGAGTTTAACAGCATGACCTCCAATGTTAGAACCTGTTATGTGTTTGTACACTCCAGATTTGTAATGAGCAAAGTCCTAAACCCAAAACAACAACATTAGTGATCCATCTTTCATTAACTTGAATCAAAATGAAACCATCTAAAGAGTTTTTTAGTTTTAGTTACCTCATAAACAGTAAAAGAGACTTCAACAGGTCCATTCTTATAAATCTCTGCCATGATGTCTTCAGGATTAGATTTAACAGTGTAAGTACTAACACTGTAATGCTTTGATTGCCTCCAAAGTTTGTTTCCACTAACGCATTGCCTCAAACATTTTGGTGTAGGATAAGCCGGTTCACAACCCGGGTGAGAGCATCCAGTAGTATCAAAGTATGGATCACACTAACAAACCAATCAAACATTAAACCAAAACCATGAAACTGCAACTAAAATCAATGCTAAAGTGTGATGATTGTTAAGGAGATATTGAAATATTTACCTCTTCTGTGACAACACCACTATAAGAAAAGTATTGCCAAGCAGCAACTGGGTAGCCACCATCACAACCATCACCACAACGGAATCCACAACAAGCTAAAAGATCGTTGACTGATAATGTAATGTTCTGAAATGGAGAAGAGAAGAAAGATTAGGCTTTGGAGTTTTGATACTTAAAGCTTGTTATTGAAGTGTTGATTAGAATCATTACCATTCCAAATTCGATACAGAATCTATCAGATAGTGATTCAACAGCAGCAAATGCCCAGCAAGAACCACAATGTCCCTAAACCAAAACCAGAAATCCCATTAAGCTAGTTCTTTTCAATAACTAAATCTAAAGCTTACAAGACAGAGATTGAAACTATACCTGATCTGTTCATGGAGAAGCAACACACACAGAGACAAAACAAATTCAAGAGTTAGTAACCAATCAATGTTACTTAAATTGATCACAAATTACTGGGGAAAACACAATACTAAAACCAGACCTAAGATCCTTCCAATACTGGTGCATTGTGGCCAAGCAGTTCTAGCATCAAATGATTTAGGTAGCTTCAAAGATGGATCATGGCTTACAACAGGAACACCTAAGAATTTCTTCTTTGGTGTTTGTTTAACTCCAAGAAGACGCTTAAACTCTGCAACCTACAAACATAAATAGAAATGTCTTAAAGTAAGAACAAAATCATGAATCATACTTAGATCATCTGTTGAAAGATCATTACAGTAGCGTTTGAGAATCGATCATTTATAGCAGCTGTCCATCCAGCGTTTGGATTTTGGTTGACTTTCTTCACAATCTCATCCTATAAAGTAAAAAAAAATCAAACCTTGATTAGTGAGAAATCAGAAGAACAGAACAAGTTATCAATTTACTTCAAACCAAATTCAAACCTGAAGTATCTTTGAGTTCAGTTTCTGTTTAGTAAGCTTCTCTGCTGCAATACCCTTGATTAAGACCAAACCCAGAAGATTTCAGTCAACAAAGTTTTGATCTTTCACACAATAAAGTAAACTCAAACAAACTAAACAATCAAAAGAGTGATAATATTGGATCTAAACGAAACATAGCACCAAACTCCATAACTTTTACACAGATCAAACTTAAGAGAAGATGATTCTGAAACATACCTTCAAGTCGAAAGCTAAGATGACTCCTAAGAGAAGGAAAACAGAGGCTAAACAGAGTTTGGTTAAAGCCATGGACTTTCTTTGGTGAATCAAAAGATCTTTGATATAGAAGTAAGCTTCACTAATGGAGGAATCTGTATTAATAGTCGTCTGAGAGAGAGAGAGAGAGATAGTGGCTTATCTACTGCACAAAAGACAGAGATTTCTTGGGAAACTGAATTAGCCAATGAGTTGTTTAAGAAGGAAGATCTTAGCCGTTGATTGGTGAAATGTACAGAAATGTAAGCCGTTAAAGGTTATACACGAAATCCACGTTGCATCATTGTTGAATCAACACATCGTCTTATGATCTTTATGGTAGATTTAAAGTTGGACCCTTTGTTACGAAATCGCAATAGCTATTCTACAAGTTATCAATCATGAAAGTCTTTTACTTGTTTGTAATTAGTCAATGTATTCTATTTTTTCTTTCTTTGTTTTGGTTTTTAATATTGGTGTTGAATTACTACATAATCAAAATTATGAACTAAATTATTTGGTGGTAAATTTGTAATTAAAATAAATATGTTTTGTGTAAAAAAAAGTTAGAGATATTATTTTTTGTAGTTTTATCTTTCATAAAAAATGTAAATTTATGATACAAAATAAAAAATAATATGTAATATAACTCTTATATAAATTTATTTTAAAAAAATACGGTCACAAACATTAGGTTTTGGAATTTTGAAAGTAGATTTGAAAGGTTTTAATTTGATTTATAATTTATCATAATTTTAAAAATTTATGATAGTGGTGATGAAAATTATATTATGTTATACTCCCTCTGTTTTTAATTAGTTGATGTTTTACAAATTTCACACATATTAAGAAATTTTGTGAAATGACATTATACCCTTATTTATTACTTGATTATAAAAAAATTAAAGAAGTGAGAAGACAAAGAAAAAAAATTAAATAAGGGCAAAATAAGAAAATTTAGGTCAATTATGCATTGAAAATGCAAAATATCAACTATTTAAAAACAAAATTATTTTCTAGAACATCAAGTAATAAAAAACAGAGGGAGTATTTTTTTACTCGGTATGATTAACTTGTATTTTTAGAGATGGAACCTTTTTTATTTTTGTAAATATTACTCATTACTGAATCAACAAAGTCTAACTCGAAATATAAATACTATAAATGGAGTTGATGGAATTTGAACTCATCACCTGGTTTCTAACTAGATCAGGGACAAGCTAATTAGATTACCCGCTTTTTAGCAGAGATGAAATTTAAAATACAAAACATAAAAAATAATTTTTTTGTTGTTGGCATAAAATCCAAATTACATCCATATTTATTTGGTTAGACCAAGATATTTTTGGCAATCAGCATATTTCTGAATTATGTAGTAAAATAGCATTTATATATTAGTGAATATAGATATAGCTATTAACAAAACATTCTAACATTAGATGAGATAATATGAGAACAAAGACTTATTAGTGAAATAAAAAGTCTTAACTGAAATTTGATTACATGAGATAGTATCACAAATTAATGGGAATTGAAAAGAACTTTGTTGAGACAATTGAAAGCATCATTGTAGGAGACAAAACCCATGAACCAAAACTCAAATCCATCTCTCATCACAATATGTATATACCTCTCACTTGGCTTTAACACATTTGATGATGAATTTATGCTTCTTATCTTCTCCAACTCCATCACAACCTTGTAGTATGCCGGAATTAAACCATTTCCACCGGCAGAAGAAGGAAAACGAATAGCATAATCGCTACAGAAGGTGATTCTTCTATTGGAAATGTATAACATTCCGGTCACTGGTCCTGATGTGGTTGATATATAGCAAACAAACGAGTTTATAAGTTTCTCTGTAGCAAAAACACCAAATTCTCGTTTGAATACTCTCTCTGGTCCTCCTTCAACCATCATCTTTGTGCCTTGTGTAAGCCTAGCCATTGCTGCATCACTTATGCTTGGACTAAACTTCACTGTTACATATTATTTGTTATTTGTTAAGCAAAATCAGAGATGTGTTTTAGATTATTTCAAAGATATTACTAGTTTGGTATGTAATGAAAAACCAAGTCATAATTGAATTATCAAAGAAAGTTTTATTTTATAAACCAAAAATCACTATTATTTTTTCAAATCCAAATAAAATAAACCTTAACTTTTTATAGCAATTAGATAGACAAAACTTAATACATAGTTCAAACTCTAAATCTTATCACATGAGATTATACAATGTCAAATTGGTAAGGGATGTACCTTTAAGTTTTTTTTGCTGTCTTATATATAGGCTACAAATTTTTTTTGCTCTACGTATTTTTGCTATAAATTTATTTTCGTATTCTATACCCAAAAAATATACATAAATAAAAATTTTGTTTTATAGAGTAATGAGAGCCAAAAAAAACCTAAAACACGATTGATTCAAATCAAGTGCTAAACATAGAGCAAACAACTATTGTCAATCAAACCATGTGGATTTTGAGTTTTTATAACAACGAGAGTCATTATCAATCAAATTCCAGTAATAAAAGCTACGGAAATCTATATATTTTACTACTTTGTCAAAACTAGAGTTGAGTTCCGATACAAAAATTGCAGAGATAGACATTTAACCAAACCGAACATTTGAACTTTATCTTAAGGAAAAAAAGAAGTAACGTACGGTGGTCTTTCAAACCGCCGGCAAATGCTTCAGCCTTACGACTCACGTCCTCCATTTTCTTTCCACATCGATTCAACACCTCAAAAACCTTATTCTTCGAGCCTACATCGATCCCATCATTATTATCTATAATTAGAGAAATACATATAGGCTTAAATAAGACAAGAACTATATCATTTCTTAGACTTACTCTTATGATCAGAAGCCGAAGTGGGAGTAGTAATATGGACGTAAGGATTATTATTACGACCTGCATGGCCTTTGAGATTCATTTCTACGTCCATGGCCTTGTATGGTGAAGTCATGATTATGGTGATGAAGATTGATGCAAGCCAAGGAGAAAAATGATAGATGAGGTTATAATAGATCAGAAGATTGTAAGTTATACGCGATCGGACCTTTTATTCATTGCTTTTAAAGTAATTTAATAACAATGATTGATTCTCCATTGATGGTTTTAGTTGAGGTGTACTTTAGTTATACTTATTCCCTTGGTGATAATTAGTGAGATTCTTATTCTGGTTGCTCTGCATGCAGAGCAAAAATCTTTCCTCAGCATTTAAATTGAACCAATCATGTTTTAAATTTATTTTTGGCTTTCATTATTCTGGAAAGCCAATTTTTTTTAATGAAATGTACGTGTTTTTGGCGATAGAAAGCCAAGAACCTAAGTGCTAATATCTTTTTTTTTCTTCTAACTCGAGCTAAGAGAATGTACTATTATTGTTTTAAGTTCGGCTAAGCTCGAAACTAGAAAAACTAAATAAAACCTCTTAATATCACACACAATATAGTGATGGAATTTCGAATTCAGGTAGCGTATTGTTATTGTTTTAAGTATTGTTTGATCTACCACTATACCACAATCGTGTTGGTTTTTTATACTATCTTTGTTTTTATCATGCTGATTAGAATTATCACTTAAAATTTGATTGTAAGATCCATGCACAATAAAAAAAAATTAGAATTTAATTTATATATCAGATTTTGTCAATCCAATTATTAAAAAAAATAGAAATCTAGCACAATACCATAAGTTAACATAACTCAAAATTTGAAGTATAATAAACCATATTATGTTGAACTATATGATTATATTTTAAAATTTAGTATTAAAATCTTTTAAAACCCATAATTGAATGACATATATATTTCCAATTTAACTAAAATCATTACAAATCTTTGATTGAATATATTCTCTTATTTTATTTCCTGAAAAAAAGTTAAGCAAAATTTTCAATGCAAAAATGGTGATAATTGATAAAAGGTTAGTTCAATTGACAAGAAAGAGAACTTTGAAACATCAAAGGACTATAGTGCAATATTAAAATCTTAAGATTAAAAGAGAGAAACAAAATTCCCAAATTTCTTCAGCTTCTTCAATTCTCTCGCCGCCAACGATTTTCACTGATTTCAAGCAGAGTAAATAAAAGCCTCTCTTTTGAATCCCTACAGATCAATCGATCATTATCATCTTCTTCGTCTTCAGTCACAATTTTGTTTCCCGTTGAAAAAGGTAAAGCCTTCATTATCTCTCGTTTCCTTCCCTGTAATCTCTGCTTAGCTTTCGTTTGAGCTTCGTGTCGTTTCATATTCTCTTCAGTTTCAAAGTTCTATATATTGCGTATTTCTCGTTTTTAGTCGTTTTGATGATTTTAGGGTTATTCTTCAATCCTAAGTTGCAGTTTTATGCTCTATTACTCTCTCTCATCGTTCAATTCGTTACTTTATTGTTCTGTTCTCTTTGAAGTGAAACTATTTTGATTCTTATTGCTTGAAGTTTCACTTTTTTCATCTGGGTTTTAGAGGAAATGATATGAGCTATGATTAAATTGACTAGCTCAAACCTTAAGAATAGTGTTAGAACTGGTCTCTTGATTTTTCTAACAATGACATTAAGTGATCATTGCTGATGGTGTTTACTTTTGTCATCAACGTCAGTAGATGTCTTGGAGAGGAGGTCGAGGTCGAGGAAGAGGACGAGGAAGTTCATATGGCGCTGAGTATGCCAAAGCTGAGCCTTTTGTGATTTTCCCTGTAAGATTTTGGTTTTACTTCTCAAAATTAGTCTCTTCTGTGTTTAGTTTTGTTGATTTCATGAGGGGTTTTGCCTTTTTATGTAACAGGAAATAACATTACCTGATCCAAAATCTATCACATTAGACTCACAATTAGTTTCAAGCTACTTTAATTTCAATAAGCTGTGGAAAAATTCGCCTTATTATTTAGGTGATGGTGTTTCAAAGAAAGGTAATTTCCAAATTACTCAGTTCTAATTATCACATTAGACTCTTTTGTTCTAAAGTGTTTTATGTCTTTATAATCATCAGAGAATGAGAGTTTAGACATTGAGAGGTATTCTGATACGTTGAAGCCGAAGAACAAGTATAATAAAAAAGGATCTTTCTATGATTTTCTTGTTCTTAGACCTGATAACTTCCCTAAAGAACTTCTTGGAGGTTTGTGGATTCATCATTTTAATACTGTAGCTTTGGTTTGGTTTAGATTCACCTTGTAGTCATTATCATTGTTGTTATAAACTGAATGTGCAATTTTAGATACTCGAAGAGATCGACCTGTGAAGAAAGCAAAATGGAGTCAAGAAGCAGGTACATTGTTTAATTACTTTTCTGATTTTTGTAACAGTTTAAGTACAATACCAAGTTTATGTTTTGTTTTGCAGATTTGCAGAAACTGGATGTGTTTGAGAAGCTTGAAGCTAAGTACAAGGTATAACAAAATCATTTTGCAGCTCAATGTTTTTCCTTTTCATTTAATAAAGAATCCAATAAAAGTTACTATTTGGATTGTTGTTTGGTTAGGCTGAAGGTAAGGAAGAGAAAGAAGAAGGTGAAGATGATGAAGAAGTTGAGGAATCACAAGGAGAAGAATCTGATAATGGAGATTATGATCAGGTGTTGCTTATTTTCCGAATCAATGATGAATTAGCCTTGTGATTCTTCTTCTCAAGTTATGTTTATTGTTTTGTAGAATCAAGACTTTGACGATGATGATGACGATTATAATCAGGCAGATGATGGTGAATGTAAGCATTACATTTGTTCTCTGTATTCTCTGTAAAAACTTAAAACTATTCTTACTAACCTTGTTTCTCTCTTTTCTTGTCAATAGTTGAAGATGTGTACTAAGTTGAAGATGTGTCTTTTTCCCAAAAGAATCTAAGTTTTGCAGACAAGAGAAGCCCAGCTTTGAAGATGATAGCTCTTAGGATTATATTGGTAATTCATTTGTTTTGTTCCTGCATTCTACTAAATTAATCTTTTGGGATGTTGTGCTTCAATATGATTGAACCCATTAATAAAATAATGTTTTGATCTTTATTTTTTGTACACTAATACAGTCTACAACCAAGATATCATGGACTAGTAGTCTAATCAACATTAAGCTACAAGTGTTCTTAGGATAAAGTGAATGAAAGATAATATTAAGGATTGGAGCATTAGAGTGGTGTGTCCAACTAGAGCATCTTGGATGAAGTGTGTCAAAGAGCTGCATGGAATCACAAATGGCTTCCACTTACTCTCCTCACACCAACTATAGAGCCTAGTGCACATCTTTAACTTGATTTAAAGGTTTATAAACTCTTCATTTGGTACAAGAATTTAGGACTGCCTGTTTTCGAGTCACTTGTTCAGGATTTCCAAAAGTTAAGTCTTCAGCCTGACCAACTGAAGCTGCTTCCTATGGTTATTGATAAGTTCTGTGTACATGAATCATATGTGGCTAATTGAAGCTAAAGTCTTTACAATTCGTTTCATTTCATTCAAATTTGAAATCTTTACTGGTGATTATTTCTGATTATAATTCAAAAGCCAGAATCCTCTGTTGTTTCATTTCTGGATTCATCCCAAGTCCATGTTCTTTGCTTCTACCCTGTATACATACACACACCTGCATATATCATCACAGACAAAACAGAAGATGATAATATAAAAGCATAAGCAAACAAAACCAAGCAAATCGATGAATAACAGAGTGAACAAAAAGATCTCAGACATCCAAGGAAGGAGGATAAAACCAGCATTAGCTCTCAAGCCCGGCGAAAGGCGAAAGCTTTAGACGGTCACTGCGAATGTTTTGAGAAACAAACCTTAAGATTATCATCATTGATCTCTATCGAACACAAAACCATACAAACTACAAAATTTAAATCATTGGTTCGGTCTCAGACATCCAAGGAAGGATAAGAACATCATAAGCTCTCAAGCCCGGCGAAAGGCGAAAACTTTAGGCGGCCACTGCGAATGTTTTGAGAAACAAGCCTTAATGTTAATCCTCATCAACCATAACCATAACAAAAAGAAGCTCAGATAAACCAAGTATGAGATATTTGAATCCAACCATTAAAAGGAAGAAAGGTTTTAAGAGCAAAAAGGAAGAGCCTTTAAACTCACAAACATGATTCAAGTTTTGATATAAGCCTCTGTCTGAACCAGAAGGTGTTCCTATATTTCACCTTCTAGTTATTCGGAGGCTATACACAAACATATTCACAGAGTCTGAGAATGATGTCGGAAACTTTTTGGGAAGAAGCTCAAAGAAATAGAAGCTTCTACACGATAACAAAAAGCCACAAGTCAAAACAATACAGAACTGTATTGATGATCATCATTGATTTTTGCCTCCTAACTAAGCCAAGATATGAAATTGCCTAAGAACTTAGGGTTCATGAAGCTACTCAAAGAGGCAAAGTAAAACAAAACATGAATAGATCAGAAAACCAAACAGAGTGATGAAGAAGATGAGTGGCGTTGTCCTTTTTATTCACTCTGTTTTCTAGGGTTTTTAATGGCTCCGGTTTATGACTATTTTATTCATCTCCTAAATTAAGATTGGTTAATGTGGTTTACCCCGGTTATTGAGTGGGTCAAACTCGGTTTTGTAGACAGCATGTAGTTTATAGTTGTAAAGTAATAACGACACGAAGTTTTGTTCTCCTTTTATGAGTTGGAGTTCGCATGTGGGAAGCCAAGTATAAGCATGCGCGCTGTTTTTTGTTGGTAGCCATTAAACCAACTATTGCTGTGTTCAAATAATCAGTTTAGACACTAAGTAACCCTAAGGACCAATTACAAAACACTAGGGTAGGCATTTTAACCGAACTAAACCAACCGAATTCAAGACAATCTGAACCAAACCAAAATATATACACAAACCATTTAGTTATGATTCTTCTCAACCTAAATGGTTCGGTTCAGTTCGGTTTGAAACTAAACCAAAACCGATAAACCAATATGTTTGTTTTATTTATTTATTAATAATATTATTATTTAATATTTTAAAAATATTATCCTATGTTAACACGTTGATTATTTTAATATTTTCTTAATTTAGTAAAATTTATTGTCTCTAAACTTTGATTAAACGGCGTTCTCATTTCTTTTTTGAAAAATTAAGAAATATATATATTTCATATCATTTTATTCTCTTATGCTATTATTTTGGAGAGTTAGTCATAATTCAACTTATTTTTATTTTATAACATTAAACCAAAGCAAACCAATTCAAATCGAATATAAACCAAACCGAACTAAAACCAAACCATAATACATTTGGTTAAATTTGGTTAGAACTTTTATATAACCAAATTAAGCAAACTGAATCGAAACCAAACCATAGCCAAAATTAAACCGAAATGTCCACCCCTACAAAACACAAGAGAAATCATCCAAAATATTATTAAGGGTTTGATTGGTAGTGAAAAATGAGTAGTATACTACTCTTTTAAACACCTATTATGTTGTAGAGAATTTAAAATATCAAATATAAGAGTATTACGCTTCTCATTATGCACTACCAATCAAATCATAAGTGCTCTTTGTTTCCGGGTCAATGTGTTAGGATAGTTGTCTTCTTTGCATAATCCTCCTCAGTTTATACTACTTGTGAAATTGTATCAAAGCTGAAAGAGGTTCTTATACATAAATAAAGCAACTAAATAAGACGAATCCCATAAAATACAATAGAGCCAAGTAACTTTTATTGAGTGCTAAGGGCTTCTTTACTTCAGATTCTATCACATTCAATGCGCTCTTGGTATCTTCCTTAGGAAAACGAACAATGCTATTCTTGTTAATACGAAAAACATTTTCACTTTAGTAACAACACTCATGTTCTACAACTGGTGGCGTTTCTTTCTCCTGTAGACAAGTACATCAAAATGTAAGAGTATCGTTCCAATTCGGTAAACACAAGTAGAATTAAGGTTAGGGTTTTGCTCTCGTACTATGTAGAGTTTTGGGAAAAGAAGTTTGTATTGATTATTGTGTGTACAAGTATATATAGAGAATTACATATGTATAATGACCTAAAGTCCAAATACAATAGAGAAACCCTAAATATAAAGATTTACGTATCCTATCTCAATAAGAATAGATATATAGATATGTTTAATGAAACCGCAACTAGTTCTGAATTCTTCTCTAGTTTCTTGACAATTTCAGTAATCTCCTTCAAATGAATTAAGTATTCATCTATTCTCGGCCATAGATGAGAGGCAAAGAAAACTAATGATACGTTTTCTTTGTCTTAGTAGAAGAATTTCATTTTCATAAAGATAGAGATAATGGTTGCAAACCTTGTGCTTCTTCAGCTTCTTAGACGGTAGGGATTGTTTCAACATAACAATTACAAAACAGAAATGGTGAAGAAACTATACAAAATCTGTTAGTGTGTTGTATGGATGATCATGCATATTTACAAATTTTTCGGTTCAATGAGTTATTGGTGACTGACTTTGGATCATTCATTATATTTGTAATCTTTCTCACAATGTTATGTTATATCAATTAAAAGTTAACAAAATGATAAGAGAAACCCTTTTTCTTTTGGTAAACAAATGATGAGAGAAACTCTTTAGCAAAATAAAGCAATGCAAAAGTTAAACATGTCCAATGGACAAGATTTCGTGGATACTATAATGAATATTTGATTGCTGTTAATTACTTGAAGAAATGTTTGATAAAAGGTTAGATTTATCTATTGATTTATATTTAAATTTGAATAAATATCAAATATTCCTATTAAAATATCAAAATAAAAAAATACAAATAAACGAAATAACGTATCATGAATCTGATTAAATAACAAACAAAACTATACAAATTGCAATATACAATAGCAATTATGATATAAATAAAATAAATCATATAATACATAGAAGAAAACGAAAATTCTGTTGACCATAAAAAAACAAAAGTTCTATAACTTTGACAAAAGTATTTCGTGCACGCTTTGGACAATCAACTAGTATATACATATATATAAAGTTTAGGAACATCAAATCAAATACATATAAATAATTAATTATTCGTTGTTAATATCTTATATGATGACATATAAGTCACTAGTCATCATTAACTATTTGACTATGATCACACATCAATGATAAATAATCATCAACAACAAAAATGAAACATCAATATCTTGAGTATATAAAAACTATTACTAAACATTAATAGAAATTAACTTACCTCCAATTAAACAACCAACTTAACTATCTTTATAAATCCTCTATCTCCCCAATTTTTCTCCAAAAGAGTCATAGAGCTCCCAATATTCTTTTCCGTCCTCCACACTTCGACCGGTCAACAACATATAATGCATAGGAAATATTTCAAAATTCCTCAAATCGACACATGAGGTAGAACAAATATCGTAAAAAATGTTTCAAATATATATTTATATTGATGTTGACATAAATAAATAAAAAAAAGATAATTTTTCAAAACACAAACGACTTACTTTTTCACGGAAGTCATTGGAAGATACTCAAGACACACCATGACAGGGCAGATTTTCAAAAGTCCTATGATGAAATCCTGAAACGCCTCATAAGACACACCATGATGTTTTTCACACGTTTTTTCATGATTGGGATATCATTCTTAATGTTGTACTATGCATTTTTCTCGTTCAGAATAGATTAAACAGCTACACTTACTAGCATAGCTTCTTAAACTAACTTTTCTGGTGTAAAAAGAGAATGATGTGGTCCTATTTCACCCGACGCATTATATGTTCTTGAAAAAGCAATAGACTAGCATTCATCTATGGAAAATAAATTTGTTAATATATAAGGATCATTATTTGAGTCTCGAACACAATAATTTACTTACTCGCTTGTTAAGAAAATGGAGAAGAAATTAAAGTGGTGATAACACTCTAAAACATATATAATTACTTTCTGTTATAGTAATGTCTTTAGAGGTATAAGGTATCAGGTCCTGCAAAATTAAGACTAGATTACATCAAGACTAGACTCAATCCACTTTAACTGTTCAAATTCACTATTAAAAGACTATGATTTTTTTCTTTCAAAGACTAGCTAAGATATCTTAATCAAAGGGGAAAACTAGAAAAAACAAGAATCATAAAGCTGATTGCATATTTAGAATATTAAAATAAGTCAGACTGTTAACGTGAAACTTATTACATATAATTTTGTTATTTATATGAAAATTTCGTACTTAAGTTTGTATTTATAAAAGCTGGAGCATTGATTTGACTAACATTAAAAGGTTGACAATTTTTTTGCCATTTTCTCAATAAATAGCTTAAAATGAGATTTTAAAAGGATGAATTAATTAGCTTTTTCAAAGTAGTCTTTGCCCTACTTTTCTGCACAAAAAAAACATTTTAAATCAATAAAGAAAAATGCAAATAAATATTTAACAAATTTTAATGAAAATACTTACAATTTCGGTTTGAATCTTGGTTTCAATTGACATAAGCCAATGTTAATTTCATCACTATCAATCCAAGCTCGATAATCAATAGTCAGTTTATCTTAATATTTAAAAAATCATTAGACGGTAGTTGGACAGTAACCTTCTACCTAGCGTTTAGAAAATCTAAACAGGGCCTAGGCGATTTTAAGCGGTTAAGACAGTTTAATATAGTAATATTTTCTATATATTATACATAAGATAAAAATAAAAAAATAATAAAAAAATTGCATGATTTTAAAATATATAAGTTAAAATTTTGTTTTCAAAATTTATAATAAATAATTTGATGTTATTTAGGCATAAATTTTGCAATTGCTATATTTTTTTAATTTTATTTAAAACTTAAATTAAATTTTGAAAAGAAAAAACTAACAGAATATTTAGGTAGGTTAGTTGATAAATGGTCAGCCTAGATCATTGAAATTATTCGGTTCAATGAGCTATTGGTTATGACTTTGGATTATATCATAATATTTTTAATCTTTCTCACAATGTATGTTGTAATCAATTAAAAATTACCAAAATGATAAGAGAAAAGTCTTTCTTTCTTTTTTGTAAACAAATGATGAGAGAAAATATCTACATATAAAACTAGTTAAGCAAAATAAAGGAATGTAAAAGTTGAACATTTTCAATGGACAAAATTTTGGTGGATACGATTTGATGGTTACTATATCGTGGATATTGTTTGGTGTTAATTACTTGAAGAAATGTTTCAATAAGGTTAAATTTAATTATTGATTTTTTATTTAAATTTAAATAAATATCAAATATTCATATAGAAATGTCAAAAAACAAATAAAGGCAATAACATATCATGAATCTAATCAAATAACAAACAAATAAAACTATACAAATTCCAATATACAATACACATTATGATTTAAATACAATAAATCATGTAATATATAAGATTATAAATATATAAAAACAAATAGAAATTCATACAACTTTTTACAAAAACTATCTCAGTGCACCACTTGGTCAATTTATCTAGTATATATAAAGTTCAGGAACATCAAATGAAGACACATAAATAATTAATTAGTCACTAAAATCTAATATGATGACATATAAGTCATTAATCATCATTAACTATTTGTTATGATGACACATCAATGGTAAGTAATCACTAACAATAAGCAATACATGTTTTCAAGTTTCCCCATTCTAAAGAAAAAAATAAAAAATTCCTTTCCATAGAATCTCTACAGTCAAAGCTGAATACCAAAAATGAAAATATCAATCTCTATAATGTATAAAAGTATTACTAAACTTAAATATATTTTAAACTTATCTTTAATTCAATTACCAATTTAATCAGACATTTATGATCTTCATTATAAAAAAACTTTGATCTTCCCAATTTTTTACTTTAGACTCTTCAGTTTATGATCTTCATTATAATATACATTTGTTATAAAATTATCAAATACAAATAAATAATTTTGAAATGAGAAAATTTAATGTAGTGAATAACAAATTTGTTTAGCTATCTTTACTAATAATATAAACACAGCTGCCTCTTAATTTTGTATATTCAAACCCTATAAAATAAATCAACAAATAATTTTAGCTATTTTTTATCAAATTTATGGTTATATTAAATTTTGCAACATATAGATTGTGTATCTTATGGTTTCATAATCTTGTTTCTAATACATTTTTTATTTAAATTTTATTTTTTAAATTAAATTATAATCACAAAAAAAAAATTACAGACATACAGCATAACCTACACTCACAAAATAGTAACAAGTATTAGATTTTATAATAGCTGATAATAAATGTTACCCTGGTACAATATAGCTTACCAAATTATATTTTAATTAGCAAATAACAAATATAATTATATACTTCTTTAATAATCATAATAAAAAAAATTGAAAACATAACAATACCTGCAATAAACATAATGAAATAAACCATGTTAGACGTTAGATTAAAAGTTTATAATTAATTAACCACACTACAAAAAATAAACACACATGTTATATAAATCAAGAATATTCAAGTGGAGAAAGGTAAGAAGTAGAATCATGTAGCAAAGAAAAACAATCAATACAAAAAAGACAAGAAATAAGCAAAGCAGAAAAATCAAAAAATACAAAACAATGCAATAAAATAAATAAATCAAAGAGACAAACAATGAAACCAAAGTAAACAAAACTAAGCATATAAGGAAGCAATCAAAAAGCAAACAATCAAAAAGAAGCAATCAAAGATGTAGCTATACCTTCATTCCAAAAATCTGTTTACTTGCTCTGGTTCCTCTTTCCTATAAGCTGTTGTCTTGTTCTTCAAGCTGATGATACAATGAGATATGCATCAATAACATCTTACAAACTGTACTCAATTACAAAGTATTTAGTTACTAAAGAATGATAGTGTACTCCTTTGTTGATTGCATCCACTTAGCCTGGTTTAAGACACACCGATCTTCATCGAGCCTGAATTACATGTCCATTAATGAAAACTGAGTACCATAGATAGATTTGAAGATGTGTTAATGTAAAGAATGGTGTTACAATGAGTGTTACCTGCTCTGAATTACATAAGTGTTTTCTTACAAAGCACTCATCCTTATGGAAGACTCCATAAACCTCACCATCACCTAAAGTTAGAGAAAACAAAACACTTATTGAGATACCAAAGTAGTGATTATGAGTCTGCTTTCAAGTGAAGAACACTCACTCTTAAAGTTTCTATATACTGAAATTTTTGTCTATACTGTTCTAAGTGTGTAAAGACTATATTCTTACTTGCAATTTGAACTCACTACAACAAAGAAATGAAGATAACTGAAATGAATTGTTAGGACCTGAAAAATGAAGATAACTGATGATGTTTTGCTCAATCTTGCTCTTGCTCTTCTCTTAGCTCCATCTTCACATGTTGTATGCTCCATTGTACTTCGTAGTTCTATGATCATGTGAGAAACTAGTTTAGAAATAATGTGAGAGTAAACACAGAGACTCAAACAAAACTACTGCAGAGTAAGAACTTGCCTTTGTTCTATACACTTGACTCAAACACTCTTCATTGAGTAGTGTTGAAGAACCCAAACCTGAGAAGCAAAACAACAAAAGCAAAGACTAGAAACTGATAAAGTAAAACTGAGTTATTACCTGATACAACTCACTTTGTTAAGACCAGCCAATCTCCATGTTGTTGGTTGACGTATTTGTGCCTAGACAATGTTAGATTAATCAACATATTGCTTTTTGTAATGATAACATAGTTCTTAATGAAGGGTTTACAGATAAAGTGTTACCAGCTTGATCATTTGCTCCTTGTAATTCTTCATGTATTCTTCCATCCTCAAGAGTAGCTTGTTCTTCATAGCTCCATTTCTGCAACAAAAACCAGCAAAAAGCTATACAAGTAAGTATGCATATCTTATATTTCATAATAGTTCCATTCATATAACTTAAAAGAGTTGACTAAACAAATTAAGTGACGAATCAAAGAAGTATTGGGAATCACATAGCATCGAAAGTAAGGAGCCAAAGAAGTAAGCAAAAAATCAAACAAACACACACAAGGAAGCAAGTGAACAAAAGCATGCAAGGAACCATAGAAAGAAAACAGCATAGAACCAAAGAAGAAACTGAAAAAGAGTACACAAGGAAGCAAGTAAAGTAGCAAACATGTTAGCAAGGAAGAAACAAACAAGCACTCAAACCAAACAAGTACACAAGGAAGGAAGTAAAGTAGCCAAGCATGGAACCAAAGAAGAAACTAAACAAAGGAAGCAAGTAAAGTAGACAAGCATAGAACCAAAGAAGAAACGAATCAAGCACACAAGGAAGCAAGTAGATAAACAAGCAAGCACATATAGAAGCAAGTAAAGTAGCAAGCATGGAACCAAAGAACAACCAAACAAGCACACAAGGAAGCAAGTGAAGTAGCAAGCATGGAACCAAAGAAGAAACCAACAAGCACACAAGGAAGCAAGTAAAGAAGCCAAGCATGTAACCAAAGAAGAAACCAAACAAACACACAAGGAAGCAAGTAAAGAAGCCAAGCATGTAACCAAAGAAGAAACCAAACAAACACACAAGGAAGCAAGTAAAGAAGCCAAGCATGTAACCAAAGAAGAAACCAAACAAACACACAAGGAAGCAAGTAAAGAAGCCAAGCATGTAACCAAAGAAGAAACCAAACAAACACACAAGGAAGCAAGTAAAGAAGCCAAGCATGTAACCAAAGAAGAAACCAAACAAACACACAAGGAAGCAAGTAAAGAAGCCAAGCATGTAACCAAAGAAGAAACCAAACAAACACACAAGGAAGCAAGTAAAGAAGCCAAGCATGTAACCAAAGAAGAAACCAAACAAACACACAAGGAAGCAAGTAAAGTAGTAAACATGGAGCCAAAGAAGAAACCAAACAAGCACACAAGGAAGCAAGTAAAGTAGCAAGCATGGAACCAAAGAAAAAGCTTGAGAAAAGGAGCAAATACACAAGGAACAAAGGAAAGAAATAAGCATGGATCCAGAGAAGAACCGAGAAAACAAACAAGCACCAAAAGAACCAAGGAAGAGAAAGAAAGACACACATTCAAAGTAACAAGCAAAGAAAATAAGGAAGTCTAACACACTTAAGGAATGGGAGAAAACAAATAGGAGAAGATAACAATATATATGAATTCATTTTTTGATTATATAATATACTCAAAAATCTGAATAAATGATTTTGAAATTTCAAATTTTGGAGAGACTCATGAACTCAAAAATCGGATTTTTCTTCCTCTGAATCTCTTCTGATACGAAAAGATAGATGATTAGATTGAGTGCAGAGAGAGCAATAGAGAAGCTAGAGGTAAACGTTAGTCTATACTTGTAGGACTATGACTAACTAGAACTACTACTGATTTGATTAAAGCTTTAAGATATTTAAAGCGAAGTGACAGTTTAAGTCATATTTGTATGCAGATTACTTATGATGTAGTTAATTTTTTATTTTTAAGTAATGAGAATTTATGTGATTTTTTACGTATTTTTTTTAACCCTAATATAATTGGATCCATAAGGCATAATTTATAGTTAAAGCTTATATTCTAAAATCTTATTAATTCTTTTTGTATCGGAGAAGAATCGAATGCATGTGTCCGGATTTGTGAAGTAGCCACTGTCACTAAACCAACTATCCTTTAGCATTTTACGTACTTTTTTTTGAATATTTTATTGTAGGATTTTCTAATTAAATTTTTAATACTTACAAGACAAATGGAAATAAAAAGAGCATATTTTTATTTTTATTATCTTTTTTTTGTCAATTTTGTTTAAACTATCTATGTAAATAAATAACTTTTTTCGAAAAAAGTTAGATTTATAATCTAGTGGTTCCCTCTTAAAAGAAAAAAATGAATATGTTGGTCTAAGTTGGGATCAATTTCCCTCAAATATAAAACTGCTAATCATTTCTATTTAGCCACAAAAACGTATCTGATTTCCCGATTGGATTGGACTTCGGCCTAAACTCCTCCTTATTACCTAAAAGATTGAAAAATGTTTTTATCAAACCATAAAACTAGAGTTTGACTCATTAAAATTACATTGCCCACATGATAGTTGTTAGATGTTTGGGTTGATTTGTTTTGTTAGAAAAAAAATTATAGGCTTTGGTCAAAAACCTCATCCATTAGCTTTTTGTTCTTCACACAAAAATATAATCCACTAACAAATTTAAACTCGGCCCAACAAATCAGGCCCATCTTATTTTACGTTACAATACACGCGCTAAAGATATCTTTTCTTATCTGTCTCCAGACTTTATATACAGCAGGTAGTTCATTTATGTAAAGCAATAACGACACGAAGTTTTGTTCTCCTTTTATGAGTTGGAATTCACACGTGGTAATCTTACTGTAAAAGTATAAGCATGCGCGCTGTTTTTTTTGTTGTTAGCCGTTATACCAACTCTTTCCTACTCATACATCAAATTTTTTTAATTTTTTTAAGCATGCGCGCTGTTTTTTAATTTTTTTTATTAGTATACTGGGAACGAATCGAACTCCAGTGACCTGAATCATTAGCTGAATCATCCTAACCACCAGACTCCGAGTTCCTCGGCACATTTTATTTTTCTCCAACCAAATATTTTTGTTTTAAAACATTCCTTTACAAAAAAAAAATTTTGGCTCAAAAACATTCTCTTTTTTTTCTCTTCTCCTATTTTCCCTTTTTAAATTTTTTTTGGTGCCATTATATATTTTTTTTCCTGTCAAAGTTTATTCTTTTCCATTTCTTTCTTTCTTTAATTCGTTGTTTCCTTTTGAAAAGAGAGGAAACAACTTCCTGAATTTCTCAGATTCTTTCCCTTTCTTAAGGAAAAACCCAGAAGATAAAAACTGAAAATTGCATTCAGATTTTGAGGGTTTTTGACAAATTCTCCGTTGAAATTCAAGATCCAAATCTCGGCAATGTCGACGATTTCGCCGTCATTGGCCGTAATTTCTCTTATTTTTCTGATTTTACTGAATCTATCTTTCATTTCCGCTAATCCTTCGTCGGAGATTGATAAACAAGGAGAGATTCGATTACCTTCGGAGAAAATCAACGGCGGTGAATTTTGTGAAGGAACGGTTAAACCGAATTCATGTCCGGTTAAGTGTTTCCGGGCAGATCCGGTTTGTGGTGAAGATGGTGTTACTTACTGGTGTGGTTGTTCTGATGCTTTGTGTCATGGTGTTCGAGTTGCTAAACAAGGAGCTTGTGATGTTGGTAATGGTGTTGGTTTGTCTGTTCCTGGACAAACTCTGCAATTGATTCACATTGTTTGGTTAATGCTTCTTGGGTTTTCTATTCTCTTTGGTCTCTTTTGAATAGATTTTGTGATTGTAATCTGATTCATACTTTTGTTTATAATCATTCATGTCAATACAAAAAGTTCATTTTTTTATTGTTCTGTATTTGGATTACAAGAAACTAAGAGGAATGTATTCATTAATTGGTTTCTTTTGTCCTTACAAAAGATGCTTTTTTGAATCTAGATTTCTCCATCTCTTTACCAAGGTAATCTAAGATTGTATCTGTTACATGATTAGGTAAACAACCTGCATTTAGCATCATCTTCAAGTACTTGTAAGCTTCTTTCAATTTCCCTGCTTTGCTATTCACTTCAATCATTGTGTTGTAACTCACAACGTCTGGGTTGATTCCATTGCTCTTCATGTGTTCAAAAAGTCGAGTTGCTTCATCTAACCTGTTTGCTTTCCCGAGAGTGTTGATCAATGTGTTGTACATTACAATGTCTAGATATCCTCCTTGTTTTGTGAGTTTTTCTAGAACTGCGCTGGCTAAATCGGCTCTTCCCATTTTTCCTAATCCTTGGATTATTACATTGTATGTTGCTATGTCTGTTGCGGTAAAGTTCTCATTCATTTGGTCTAGCACTCCACCGGCGGTTTTGAAGTGACCCTTCTTGACAAACGAGCTCATCATAGAGTTGTAGGTGTAGCTTGTGAGATCTGTAACACCCATATCGTTGAATATCTCAAACAATTTGCAGGCTAAGCTGAGATCACCTTTGGATAGATAGATAGACAGAAAGGTGTTCATCATGTCTACGTCAAACGAATCTGGCTTTGCTTCAACCCTCTGCCCTCTGGCTAACCCAAACAAGGGCTTAGGTCCATTTCTCTGGTGGGATAATTGGTCCATGTATGGAGATGATGACCAAGGGTCATCTTCCATAACTGAGACTTCCTCAGCCCTAGCTCCATCATCTTCCGAACCCACCATGCTCATGATATCCTGGAAGCTTCCTTTACTTGGAAACATTGGGTTGTAATCCTTATCTTTGGTCTGTGGACGTTTTAGTGAAGCTTCCACTCCAGCATTCCATCTCAAAACATTAGGCACCAAGTTCCCTTCCCGTATGTGCTTCATCAGCTTCTCTTTCCAATCCCATCTCCCTTGTTTGTGGAATCCGATCAAGAGTGAAGTAATTGTAACCATATCCACCGAGAAACTCCTAGTTTCCATCTCCTCTACCAACTTCATTGCTCCCTCTAGTTTCCCTTCCCTACAAAGCTGCAACACAACAATGCTAAATGTAATGGCATCGACAAACTGGCCCTTCTTCTTCAAATCACAGAACAAAGTAAATCCAGCCTCTGCCCTTCTGTTCCTAAATAACCCATCAATAAGAATGTTGTAAGTCCAGCAGGAAGCTCTAACTCCTTCTTGGACCATCTTCTCAAACAGCTGACAAGCCTCAGTGACTTTTCTTGCCTTGAGCGTCCCATCTAAAAGAGAGTTATAAACAATAGTATCAGGGACAAACCCATTATACTGCATCTCCCCAAAAATTCTCATTGCATCATCCATCCGGTAAGATTTACAACATCCTTGGATCAATATACGATATGTCGAATTATCAGGCTCATGACCAGATACTTTCAGCTCGTCCCATACAATCAACGCATCTTTTGCTTTTCCAAATAAACACAACACGTGAATAAGGCTGTTATATGTGCATATATCAGGACCAACTGAAGATCCAGAAACTAAACTCTGCTCCTTCATCTCCTTGAACAAACTCAATGCAGCATTCAAGTCTCCCCAACAACCAAATCCATGAATACATATATTGAAACCCCATGTATCAAACTTGAATCTTTTAATTCCTTTCAACTTGTCAAAAACCTGTTTGAATTCCAATCTCATATCGGCTCTTCTTAGACCTACCAAGAGCTCATTAACAGCAACCATTCCGGGAATATAACTTACAGTAACCCCACTAGTTTCATCACTACGGCCATCAGAAGCTTCTAAAAGCTTAAAGAAAATGGAAAGAGCAAGACGCAATTCATTTTTCTTCACTAGAGCAACAAGAACAGAATCATATAAACTAGGATCTAAGCAATCTCCTAATTCCTCCATGTTATCCAAAACCTCTAACGCTGAATCGAACTTACCAGAACGTATTAGAGAATCTAAAAGCACCTTTGCCATCGTCTGGTCCAAGTTAACACCATCATCCTTCATCGAACCAAGCAGCTCGGGAATCTCTCCGAGAAGCCCTGTCCGGCAAACAGTACGAAATATCTGAGAATAAACTGATGCAGAATGTTTATACACAGGACGAAGAGAAAAACACCATCGGAAAAAATCTAGCTTCTTCGATGAATCTAAAGAGCTTCGACGAAGAATCTGAAGAACAACTGGTTCTGAAATCGGAATCGAATTCGCGTCGAGATTCCGAATTCCTGATTGAGACAATGTCTTAGATAGAGACGCAACGAGAAGAACATTACAAAGCTGTGGAAACGGTGAGATTTTCGCCGGAAATAGACCGGAAACTGATACAGCTTTTGCTCTTCCATGGCGCATCGCATAGCGAATCACTCAGAAAAAAAATTGACGACTCAGAGAAACAAACCAATACATAACTCAATACGGCGTCGTTTAGAACCCATAAGTTCCTGGGCCCAACAAAAACTTAAGGCCCATATATAGCTCAATATGATACTCATATGCGTATTCTAGGCCCGTATATGAGTGTAGGCCCGTATATAAACCATACGGTGTCGTTTAATAGATATTTTTTGATAACGTTTTTATCTTTGGGCCCAGTTATAGGCCCATTAATAATTCTGTGATATAGGGTTTTAAATTTTCAGTCGATAACCCCTAATTACTCTTCTCTCCGTCGTCTTCATTCTCCGCTTGCCGTATTCCATCGATTTGTTCATCTTCAGTCGTAAAAATGGGTTTCAAGAGGAAGAAGAGTGATGGTGAAGGTGAGGAAATGGAAGCAGAAGGTCGTGGAAGGTCTAATTTCAATGGAGGAGAGAAGAGGCATGTGATATTGCCTTCAATGATAAAGAACAAAGATAAGAGATCGAAAGTGTATGCGAAGCAGAAACAGGAGAAGAAAATGGAGAAGCAGAAGAAGATTAGAGCTCGTGATGCTGCTGAAAAACGAGCTTTAGAGCTTGGAGAAGAGGTAAAGGATCTGGAATTCTTTTGGAAATTTTGTGTCAAAAGGGTTTTTGAGTTTTGAGGTTTAATTTTTGTTTATCTTCTTGTAGCCTCCACAAAAGATGATTCCGAAGACTATTGAGAATACTAGAGAAGCTGATGAGACTGTTTGCAGACCCGACGACGAAGAAGTATGTTCAGATTTTGTATTGATTTTCGTTTTTAGTGTAGAATTCACTTGAATTTTAGCTGATTTGTTGGAATTGAATTTGCAGTTGTTTGCGGATATTGATGCTGATGAATTTAATCCAGTCCTGAGACGTGAAGTTATGCCTAAGATCTTGCTCACAACATGTCGTTTCAATTCCACTGTAAGGATTACTTCATGCTCACAAGCTATTAAAATGGAACCTATGATTGTCTCATAAGAGATTCTACAGTTTTGTTGTGGTTTAAGATTCATGTTATGTTGTTGGATTGCAGAGAGGACCTGCATTGATATCTGAATTGCTTACAGTGATTCCAAACTCTCATTATCACAAAAGAGGAACTTATGATTTGAAAAAGGTGTTGCTTTTAGTTTCATTGATTCCTTGTTTTCATATGAATTTTGTCTCTTTTTGCAGCTGTATAACCGTTTGAGATCTTGTTCTTCAGATTGTAGAATACGCCAAAAAGAAAGATTTCACATCTCTCATTGTTGTTCATACAAATCGCAGAGAACCTGGTTAGTTTTTGTTTCTGACATCCAACCTTTTTGGTCCCTTATCTTTATGTGGTTTGCTTCATGATGCTTTTGCTATTTCATATGTAGATGCACTTCTTATCATTGGTTTGCCAAATGGTCCTACTGCTCATTTTAAATTATCAAATCTTGTTCTAAGGAAGGACATTAAGGTATTAAGAAAGCACATTACTCTTCTCTATAGTCAAATGTAGATTAGTGATTACTGAAATAGACATGAAATTCAATTGCAGAATCATGGAAATCCAACAAGCCACGAACCAGAACTAGTCTTGAATAACTTTACTACACGTTTAGGAAATCGTGTTGGGAGGTAACGATAGTTTTCTCCGGGTGCTACACTTCTGTTTTATCTTATGATCGCTTTGATACATCGCTGATGTTATATCCTTTACCGATTTTTCAGATTTATTCAATCACTCTTCCCTCCAGATCCTAATTTCCGCGGAAGAAGAGTTGTAACATTCCACAACCAACGTGACTTCATATTTTTCAGACATCATCGGTACATAATTTCACCTTGTCCTCTTTTGAGTTTCTTTTAGCTCCATCCGTTAAAGCTTTTATCGAGAATTCAACTTTGTACAGTTACATATTTGAGACAAAGGAAGTCAAACAGAAAGATAAAGGAAAAGATGGTGCTCCTCAAGAGCAAATTAAACCTCGTCTTCAGGTTAGTTTACCAAAGTTTAATCGAAAATGATTGATCTTTGTGTGTTAATTGATCAAACATTGTGAACTTTTGTATCATTGAACTTTTGGGATTTTGACTTGCAGGAATGTGGTCCTCGATTCACGTTGAAGCTAGTTACTTTACAACATGGAACGTTTGATACTAAAGGTGGAGAATTTGAATGGGTTCATAAGGTAAATTGATATATAATTACAATCTTTAATTACTGTCACTAGTGCTTAATGATTGGATGATTATGTGATTTATTTTCTGATGTTTTTGTGTGTGTGTGTGTTTCATTACAGCCTGAAATGGATACGAGCAGGAGAAGGTTCTTCTTATAAACGTGTTGCTATCTTCGTTTTTTTGTTTACTTATTGTCAAAATTTTGAATTTTTCCAAATCTTCGATCAAAAATGTATTTGAACTCTTCACTTTTCAATTTAGTCATCGAATCAAACAATTTGTAAAACCATACTTTTAATTGTATTATGTCTTCACGAAGTCTCCATCAACTTGCTCATTATTAATTTATTTTTGTCTATCTACCTACACAATTATGTTTATGTATAGTGGTACAAAGAAGAGCCAGTGTTGTGGTACATAGTCAACAAAAATTTGATTCCTAGTTAGATTTCGATCACTACGAATTATAAAATCAGCCTTGAAATTCAAAGCTCTCAAAATTAATCTAAGTGAAAAATGACAGAACTAACTTATGAGGTGAGATTTTTTAGCAAGGAAATGCGCAAATGCAGACCAGCCTTCAGGATCTTCCACTGTCTTCAAAACGTCAAAACAGTCAATAACGAAATTCATCTTTAAATGCTGGAAGACAAGGAGCCACATGTTACCTCAGCCACAGTTTATATATATATATATATATATATCCAAAGATTAATTAGATTTTTTATCAAAGAATAAGAACTTTTAGGTTTGTACTCCCTCCCTTTCCTTTTTAATTATCGTTCTAGGTTATTTTACGTAGATTAAATTTTTTTATAAATTGACTATATTAACCTCAAAATAATATTAAATTACAGTATTAATTACATTATCTATTAGTACTATGTGGAATTTATTTCAAGGTTATATTTGGAAATTTTGTGCAAAAAGTATATTGAAAAATGAGAATGACAACTAATTTGACAAAAAAAAAATTAGAATGACAGCTAATATGAAACGGAGGAAGTAACTAAAAAAAATTGTTATATAGAGTGAAAGGTAAACTAAAATAGTACTAATATATAGTTTATGTCTTCGTGAGATGAGGCGTTAACTGCCGAAAAAATCTATCGAAAATAATTAAAAATAAAAAATCTGAAACTTATCTTCGAAGTTCCGACACTGTACTGTTTCGTAATGAACCATCTGTAACTTGACACGTATCAATTCACTTTAAATTAGATTTTGTCAACTTTTTTTGACAAAACATTTATCAACGAAGATAAATGTAAATCTTCTATGACGAAAAAAAATGTAAATCTTTTATTATTAGTAACAGTGTCAGTAATACATAATTTTTTTTTGTCAATTTTACTATAATTTGATCAATAAGTTTTCATCCATAGCCAAAATCTATATTGTAAAATCTCTTTTATTCATTTTCCTTGTATCTGAGAAGACTCGAACTCAGATACCCGAAAATTTGTAAAGTGACCACTACCACTGTACCAGATATCTTTCGGCCAATAATACATAATTTAAGCTAATAAGAAAAAATGTTAATTAATAAATAAATGTGATCAATTTTTTTAGACATCTTAATAATTAAGCCAAAAACTTAAAATATAACACAATTTTGCAGAGACCGAAAACATAGATACTGTTTAAATATGATTAGAAGAAATTAATGTCTGCATAAGAAGTAGAAGCGGTCTTATAGGCAATGCAATGCCTTATCTCTCTTGATTTTTTGGAGATTGATTTTGCGATAGATAGTACAGATGTTTTGAATATGGTCTCTAACCTTGAAAATTGACCTGCTTTCGCCTTGTTTCTAGGAAATTATTCGAGACTAAAGAATTCGTTTAAAAGTTTTTTTCTTCATGTAATCCCTCGATCTTTAAATCATAGAACTGACTTCTTCGCTCGTGATTTTAGAAGATAAGCTTACGTTTTTGGTTTTGTTGTAATTTTGAGGTCTTCCTCCTTTTATAATAAAGTATTATGTTGAAAGGAAAAAAAATAATGTCTGCATTTTTATAATAATCTATAACACGTACTATCTTGTCTATTTGCTACGAAACTTCTGAAAATATTTTATTTGTAAAATTGTCATTATTAACACAAAATTACCCTTTATAATGCTTAGCTTCTTTCTCAGTATTGCTACAACTGTTTCTCCTAAGAAAAAATAAACCAAAAACAGAGTGAGAGGAAAACAAAGAAAACAGAGAGAAAAATAAATTCTTTCACTCAAAACCCTAAAATATTTTGTTTTGTTGATCTGTTTTTTGTGAATATGAAAGATCTAGTTGGTTATAGATTTGCTCCAACAGGAGAAGAATTGATCAATCATTATTTGAAGAACAAAAATATTGGCAAAACATGGCTCGTTGATGAAGCTATTAACGAGATCAACATATGTAGTTATGATCCAATCTATTTACCTTGTAAGTTGTTTTCTATCTCTGTGTCTTTATTGATCATCTTTAGTTCTCTTTGTGTGTGATTTTGAGATTTGTTTTGTAGCGTTAGCAAAGATTCAATCAGACGATCTTATATGGTACTTCTTTTCACCTAAGGAGTACACATCTGAGAAGAAGAAAGTAACGAAGAGAACTACAGCTTCTGGTTATTGGAAAGCTACTGGTGTTGATCGGATAATCAAAGATAAGAAAGGAAATAAAGGAGAGATTGGAGTTAAGAAGACTCTTGTTTACTATGAAGGCAGAGTTCCTAAAGGAGTTCGAACTCCTTGGGTTATGCATGAGTATCACATCAGTTCCTTGCCTTCTAATCTAGTAAGATTGTTTCACAGTTTCTTCTTGAGGTTATGTGTTAAAAGTCTTACGTTGTGTCAGAGTTTTGTGACTTGAGATTGAGTTGTTTGAGTCTTTTGTTTTGGTTGCAAAGAACTTATGTGTTGTGTTTTCTTTTGGATTTGTGTCAGAGGAACTATGTTATTTGCCAAGTTATGTATAAAGGTGAAGATGGAGATGTTCCATTAGGTGGGAACAATAAGAGTGAACCAAGTCAATCTTTGGTCTCTGATTTGGATACTGTTAGAGCGATCAACACAAGGCCTGAAGTAAGTTTATTTTCTGAGATGCTTTTGTTTTTGGTAACCTGGAGACTCTAGACCGAAATCTAACTAATCCACAGGAGATAGTACCGACAACTAGGCTGACTTTCGAGTTTTCTTATGAGGTCTTAGACATGGTGAAAGAGTAGCAAATGAAAATGGACCATGTGAGAATATCCCATATCGGGAGTTTGAATGAGACTTGAGTACTATATATAAGATAAGGGTCTCTCTGCTCATTGCCAATTGGTTTTGAGTTGGAATCCAATAATTTATCATGATATCAGAGCCTGAACACACTTGCCCCACCCGAACCGATCCGGCCCGTCAAAAAAGGCCCGATTAATTTGACCCGAAATTGAATTGTCGAGACTAATGGATAGACGGACCATTGTCTTAAGGGGGAGTTTGAATGGGACTTGAGTACTATATAAGATAAGGGCCTCTCCACTCATTACCGATTGATTTTGAGTTGGAAGCCTATAATTTATCAGACCATGTCTATTGTCTTAGATCTAATTAGAAAATACGGAATCAGTAGTTAGCCTCATTAAGAAACCATGAGATATTTCTTTTTGTCATTAGTATATGATATTGATATGTTTCTTTACTCATCAAATCTTCTTTTACATTTACAAGTTTGAGCAGCAAGGTCAAGAAAACTTTGATGGTTTGTCTGTGGATGAATTGATGAATCCAATGAATGAACAAGAAGCTGTCTCTCTATGGGATGTTTTGGATCCAGACAAGTTCATTGACAACAACATCAACAATCCTATAATGCAGCCAGAAGCCTCTCACTTAGCTCCAAATGATGATGAGTTTCTCGGTGAATTGAGACATGTTGACCGAGGTCAAGTTGAGCATTTGTTCTCCGATGAAGATTTCATATCTAGACCAACCATATTTATGATAGAAAACTGCAATCATTACATGCCAAAGCAACCTCTCTCAGGAGTTATTGTTGATTATAGCAGTGATAGTGATGATGATGATGATAATGATGCTGAATCAACATCTGAATTGGTATATACATCACTCTCGTTTTCTTTATCATCACTCTCAGTGAAGTAATCTATATTAGTCTTTACATGCTTCATTTTAATATGTTGACAGAGTTACCAAGGAACATCAAGTCCAGGTGATGATAGCATTCGTAATTCGAATAGACACTTCCTTCAGACTGATGGAGATGAGAGTCCATTATTTAACACAGAATGTTACAATGATCTACAAACATATGGAGAGGCTATAACCAGTTCAAAGACACAAGAGGTTTTGAGTTGTTCAATCTTATGTTGATCTTGTCGATATTTGTATCTTATAATCTCTAATGAAGATAATGGTTCACAGGTAAAACAAGATACATCAAGAGCTGTGGATACATCAGTAGAGAAGAAGTCATATATAGAGAAGACAGAGAAGAAGAAGGGCTGGTTTATTACAGAAGAAGCAATAGAGAGAAACCACAAGAATCCACAGTGTATCTATCTTATGAACACCATGATAGGCTTCATTCTCCTACTTGGCCTTATTGGCAATATCATATCGGTTTTACTAAGCATCAAAACCTGAAGACTTATTGCGAGAGAGACAAAGCAAATCACTCAAAGCAGTCCTTTGTAGAATTTGGCTTAATCTAATTCTGTTTTGTTTTGAATCTTGGAATGTTAAATAATTATGTGTGTGTATGTTTATGAACTAGAGACTAAAACAATTGTTCTCGACATCTGTATATTTGATTTAGAGTTTGAAAATTATTAAAGTTCACAATTTGACAAAGACCATTTGATTTGGATTTGAAAAGGTAACTATGGTGGTTTGAGACATCATAAACAATCAAACACACAAACAAAAAGTCGTTTTGCCTATCATGGATGATGTTAAGCCATGCAAATCCAAATATAGATGATGTTTCAAATTAAACAAAATATCTAGCTAAAACAATTATTTGTAGTAAATAAAAAGTTAAAGTGTGTTTATCCATGCAAATCTTGAATGTCAAAATAACCAGACATAACATCAAAGTGTCAGTTGGATTGTATCAAGGATGTTTAGACCATATGGATATCAAATATGGAGATGTTGACCAATCTTTGCACTTGAGATTATTACAACCTCATATTTCTTAGAAAAGGAACCACACATGTTTGTCTGAAATAAATATAACTATAAAAAAGTTTGATATGAATGTCAAACATATTATATAGAAAAACATAATATAATTATTTACATTTTTCTGGAGGAAATGGTTGTTTTTTTCTTGTCTTCGAAAATTTTCAAAGAAATAATTATTATACATGTTAAGGCATATAATATACATAGAAAAAACGAACAACATTAATTATATTTTTTTTAAAATAAATATATTTTGAAGAAATTTTACATGAAACCAAAACATATGTTGATGTTTAAAAAAATTAATTGATCCATAATATAAATAATATATATAAATATATAATGGTGTTGAATGACGGAGAATCTTATTGAACCAAGACAACTTGCAGCAAAAATTTTTTTCTCCAAATGTCACAGATGAAGTGTAAGTTTTAATTTCATTTATATCTATTTTATATTATATTATATGTTGGTTAACGTTTTAGGTTCTGCTTGCAAGAAGAAATTTTTTAATCGGAAGCCTATATATGTTGATACCCAAGATTCGCTTGATTACTGCAACAAACCTATGAGGCAATGCGTGGTGGTTTTTGATTTTGATATTGAAAGACAAAAGGTAAGGCCGGCGTTCCTCTTTGCTTTATTTTTATGAACAAATTGTATATTTCTTCTATATTAATTTTTACTCTTTTTTGTTTTGTTTTCTTCCTAAGGCTTTGAAAATGTTACGGCAAAAATTATGTGGAAGCATAATATATGTTATGCATCAAGGTAACAGGTAAATACTTCCAAAATATTTTTCTTAGCAACAACACATTTTTAATTGTGTTTCACTACTAATTTTATGATGTTTTCCTTTTAATCGAGTACTTTATCATGTTACTGAGTTCAATCATGAAACTGAATATCTAAGAGAAAAACTTATAAAAATATTCCTATCTCATGGACAACTTATTAATGTGTTTCATCCCCTCGATGAAAATCTAAATCCTGATGAGTATGATTTCTTTGCCTATAATGAGAGGTCTTGCAACATTGGCTAATCCACAGCTACAACTTAAATTATACCAAATGAATTGCTACAAGTAAAGTCCAAGTAATCATCTCTATATATATAGTAGATGATTGTCTATGATATGCACGAATTTTTTTTTGAAAATTATATAAATTATATATAACGGTAGTTGAACTAACGTAAGTTTAAAATATATTCATGTTTAGTAATACTTTTTTATATATTACAGAAATTGATATTTTTATTTTTGGTGTTTAGCTTTGATCGTAGAGATTCAGAGATTCCATACAAATGAGTTTTTCTTTTTTCTTTAGAATGGGAAGTCTTGTTATATTATGATGGATCAAAAAAAATTGCAAACATTGTTGCTGATGATTATTTATCATTGATGTGTCATCACAGTAGCTAGATAGTTGATGATGACTAATGATTTATATGTTATCATATTAGATATTAGTGTTGACTAACTAATTACTTATGTGTCTTCATTTATGTTCATAAACTCTATATATATATAGTAGATGATTGTTTGTGGTATGTACGAAGTTTTTTGTCTGAAAGTTATATGAATTTTTGTTTGTTTTTATATATTTATAATCTTATATGTTATATGATTTATTGTATATATATATATATCATAATTTGTAATGTATAATGCAAATTCTATAGTTTTGTTTGTTTGTTATTTGATTAGATTCATGATATGTTATTGCATTTATTTGTATTTTTTTTGTTTTGATATTTCGATACGAATATTTGGTATTAATTTATATTTTGATAAAAACCAATAATTATAATTATAACTACAACTTTTACTAATGTGTATCAAGTGTTATGTTACCTAAGTTATATATTAAATTTCCACAGTTATATGTATTTAATACTTTTTTTTACAATTATATATCATTTTTACGGATCATGATTATAATATTAAATATTTATATTTGTACTCACAATAGGGTTCAGTATAAAATATTAAATTATATTGTATGTGTAATTTATACATACTTATGTTTTAGTAAGTTGGTAAAGAGTACAATTATATTAGGTATATATTAACTTTTAAATTAAGAAAAAAACATAAACATATATAAATTATATGTATGTAATATACTTCCTTTCAGTTATCTTTTATTTTCTTGTTGATATACAAATGATTCAAATATCAAAATATTGAAATATTTTGGTGAGACTGATAATGGAAGAAAAATTACCCTTGTCTCTCAATCTCATTTCCACTCTTCTGCTATAAATTGGTTTCTTTCTTTTACCAATTCAATATGTGATATATACATAAAAACAATTATATTATACAACAACATCCACTTATTACTTGTTTTCCTTAACACTAAATATAATGCAACCACATTGTGTCTCCTTCTACTAGAAACACAAGAATTTTTTAGCTAGTCTAAAATTTCTTTTATGAAATGTCTTCTTTACAACTATATATACATGTGAGTGGACTTTGTTTGTTTTATTATTTTTAATTTAGGTTGAAACAACCCTGGAGACAGTGTTTTACTCCTTATCGTGATAATTTTTTTTTAAAAAATTAAAGATGCGGTAATTTGATACTAATATATAATATCCACTAATTTAAATTCCAGATTGACATATATTGTTTCCTTGGTAACTACTCCCTCTGTTCCTAAAAGATTGATGTTTTAGAAAAAAAATTGTTTCAAAAAGATTGATGTTCTCTATTTTCAATGTATATTTGGTTTAATATTTCTAGTTTTATCCTCATTTATTTCTTTGTTTTTATTAATGATTTATATTTTTCTTTGTATTTTTTTGCAATAAATAAGGATAAAAATGATATTTCAAAAACTTTTTAAATATATGTGATAATCTTAAAATATCAATCTTTTAGGAACGGAGGGAATACTATTTTTGGTTAATAATCACTAACTTTTTTTTTAGAAATATAATTATTAACTCTCTTTTGTCTCTCCATTTCAATTTGGGTAAGAATTTTTTGTAATATTAAGCACATTTTATTCGAAAAGAATTTGTTATGTTTTCTTACAAAATTTTACCAATAATAAAAAAAAGAGCACAAAAATGTTTAATTTTTTTTAATAAAAAAAACTATAATTGTACCACAACAATATAGACAAAAGTATAAAATTAACAAAACAAAATAAAGACAAAATTAGTATCAATTGCAATTTTGCAAGTACAGAAAGTGATGACGCAATCACCATTCAGTTGGAACAGTGACGGCTCTAACCTCCAAACTTATTCTAGAAGGTACCACAAGATTTCGTATCAGACGTTAATATACTGCCACGTGTCAATCACAAAGGGTTATAATAGACTTTTTAGCTCATTTGCCAACTGTATGGAGAAAAAAAAACATTATAAAATTTATGTAATCTTATCTTTATCCTCAGATATTAACACTAAATATTCATTAGGACAACCTAATAGTTGGATCTCAATTTTATCTGGAGAAATTAAGTAAATAATATTACCTGATTATTTATATAAGAACACACAGATTGGTTGACAAAAAAAAAAGGACACGCAGATTTAAATAATTTAAAATTTCATTAACTAAATTTAAAATTTTATCAACTAAACTATTTAAAATCTAAAATTAATAAATTTCCAATAACCATTTAAAAAAACACAGAATATTAATAATCACAAAAATAAAAAGAGTTTAATATTATATACAAGAACATTTTATGATATAAAGTAAACTGTTTTTCCTAAAACCGTTATAAATAAAACGGATGTATTACTTATATTCCAATATAATTTATTATACTAATCCACAGTTTTTTTTAACATCATCATAAATATATTAATCAGAAGAAATGTAATCCTCATGAAGAATTTGAGTTATACATTTTGGAATTAAAGAGTAAGGAACAAAAGAACTTGAATGAGAATGAAATTTAACTAAAGTGTTTGCAGCCCGATTATAAGAACGATGTGTCCATACCAAGTCAACATGTCCAAATTTTGAAGAACAATGTCGATTATCCTGGATCCAAGTGTGAAAGAAAAAACTTTGGTGTGTACCTTTAATTAGATAGAAAGCAGTATGATTATTACCTTTGTAAAAAATAGATCGGTAACCTCGTGTCCAAGCATGTTGCATTGCTATTAGCAAGTCTTGTAATTCAGCTTCAAAAGCTGATGAAACTGTATCATCTGTTATGTTCCACAGTTCTATTTATAAGATTTTATGGCTAAAAGCATTTTTTAACTATTACAAAAAAATACGTGATCATTTCTTTTGTCAACTAGTCTAATAACTTTTAGAATCATACTTTTATTACTGCCAGTACAGGGTTCAATTCCTAGTGTTTTAAGAATTTGTAAAATGACTACACCACTAGATCATCTGTTCTCGGTTGTGATTATTTTTCTTTAATATTTTGATCATATTGTAAATTTGGAGCTAAATCGTCCAAAATGTGGGGAAATTAGGCTAATAAAAACACCAAAAATTTGTCAGCTTAGAAGTCATTAGACAATAAATAAAATAATTAATTATTCAGGTAATGCTTTTTTTTTAATCTATAAATCATACGAGCGGTGTTGACCAAAAAAAAATCATAAGAGCGGTTTAGCCGCGACGGCTTCGTTACCCACTAAAATTTGCCACGTCATTCTCACGTTTTCCGGAGAAATTACCAAAAATTAACTCATCATTTACTTTTAACGTTTTTACTGTTAAATTTTCAAAAAAAAATCGCCGTGAAAAAACAAACAAACGCGTATATAAACTAAGCGTAAGAGGTTGGTTTTCTTCACAAACAACAAAGACTCAGAGAGAAGAAAGAAACAGAGGGAGAGAGACAAAACTCTTCACTCAAACCCAAAACATTTTGATCTGATATTCAAAAGGTTTGGTTTTTTAGATCTGTTTTTCTGAAGAAAGATGTTGGTAGATCTGATTGGTTATAGATTTTCTCCAACTGGTGAGGAATTAGTCAACCATTACCTGAAGAACAAAATTCTCGACAAGCCTTGGCTTGTTGATAATGCGATTGGTGAGATCAATATCTGTAGCTTCGAACCAAAGGATTTGCCTCGTAAGTTTATCTCTCTCGTGATCCTTTTTCTCGATCACTTCGTTGACCATTTCTGATATTAGGGAACAATATCCTATATCGGAAGTTGGAAGAGATCCTTATGGACCTTTTCACTCATTGCCAATTGATTTTGAGTTGGAAACCCATACTCTAATATCTGATTCTGTTTGTGTGGTTTGATCTGGGGGATTTGTGTTGCAGCTTTGGCAAAGATCAATTCAGATGATCTTGTTTGGTACTTCTTTGCACCCATAGTGTATGCAAATGCGAAGAAGACGACGATGAAGAGAACTACTGGTTGTGGGTTTTGGAAACCTACTGGTAAAGATCGGATAATCAAAGATAAGAGAGGACATAAAGGTGAGATTGGGATAAAGAAGACGCTTGTGTATCATGAAGGTAAAGGTGTTAATGGAGTTAGAACTCCTTGGGTTATGCACGAGTATCACATCACTTGCTTGCCTCTTGATATGGTAAACACTTGTTCAGAGTTTCGTAAATGTTTTGTTTTCATTTGAAGCTTGCTTGACTCATCTTTTACCTGATCTAAGCTCAGTTTGAAGTTCTTTTGTTTGTAATTTGAGTTGTTTGATTGGAAGTTTTTACCTTTTTCAGAGGACTTATGTTCTCTGCCAAGTGAAGTATAAGGGTGACCAGGGAGAGACTTCATATGGTGGTGGTAGTGGCTCGGTGGTCTCTACTGCCAGAGAGATTAATACAGTGCCTGAGGTGACTCAAATTTCTGCGAAGTTTCAATTCAATATTGATTTGTATCGATTTGACATGTTTCTTTTACAGGTTGAGGTAGACCAGCCAGTTGAAGATGGTTTTTATTTGAGTGAATTGAACATTCCATTGAATGTACAAGAGGACCTTCCGGTGGATGCAATTAGCCCTAACCTGTTGCATCAAACACCTGAGGTGAGTCCAGTTTCTGCAAAGTTTCGATATCCATTTATATCGATCTGACCTGGTTCTTTACTCATTGTTACAGGTTCAGATCGAGCAGCCACATGAAGATGGTATGTTTGTGGAGGAATTGGAAAGGCTATTGAATGAACCAGAGGACCTCTGTCCGCAAGATGCAATTAATCCAATCACATATTTCAACGATGACAATCCTAACCTGCTTCAACAAACACCTTATGGTGATGGTTACTTTAACGGCTTGTTGGCTTTTAACGGAGGGAATTTTAATGTGATATGTGATCAAGTAATTATGCAAGAGAATCACAATGTTTACATGCCAAAGAAGGCTTTATCATGCATCATTGTTGATTGTAGCAGTGATAGTGATGACTGTGCTGAATCAATATATGCAACGGTAAAACACATTACTCATTTTTCATTGTCAATACTTCATAGAGTGATGATTTATGTATTAAGGAATAATATCATACATCGGAAGTTGGAAGAGATTCTCTCTAATATTCTGTTCTTAGCTTTTTTATTTTCTTACATGACAGACTTACCAAGGAAGTCCACATGGTAGTGTTGGTAGTTCAAATAAAGACTTCCCGTGTTGCTCATGCACTGACTCTTACAACGATCCACAAACTTCTGAGTATCGTTCTGTCAGTAGAATGTCCCGAGAACATCACCGTACATGGCGCAATGTACCATCAAAACAAGAGGTCTTGAGTTGTTTTAATGCTGTTTTTGTGGATACTTGTATCGTATAATCTCAAACATTATGTTGGATTCTAAAGATGATGATTATGTGATGTTGGTTTACAGGTGAAACGAACTACATCAATGGAGAAGACAGAGAAGAATGGCTGGTTTATTCTAGAGGAAGCAATGGAGACAAACCACAAGCCATGGTATATCTATCTCATGAACATGATCACAGGCCTCATTATCTTGATGGGTTTCATTGCCAACATAACCACCTGTTAAGTTCTGACCATGAGAGAAGCAAAAAGTGATTGGTCAGATCAGCACTGTGTTGTGTGAGTTTGGATTTTTTTCTGATTCTGATTTCGTCTATATGTTAGAATAATGTATAGATGTTTGTGTCTGAACAAAAGAGGAAACTTGATGGTTCTAGACATGTACATCTTACATGTCTTTTTAGTTGTGTGTAATTTAGAGGTTGGAATCTTATTCGTGTACTAGATTTAGGGTTTGAAAATCATTAGATTTCGCTATGTAACAGAGAGAAGTTGATTTAGACTTTACTATGAGATTTAGTTATTAATTAATCAGATCTCTCCAACTTTAAGTATATTTTCATATGACCTATTCTTTGGCATTTGATTGTTTAACTCAAAAAAGTGGTTTAATTATGATTTTTTGTTGTTGTAATTTTAATGTGCTAGAGTTATTAAATTAATTCCTTATATTTTTGTAAAATACTGAGCTCTTCTCAATCGGGTAGATAGGATCCTCCACACTATAGTTCGTAGATTTTTTAAAAAAATTTAGCTATAGACTAAATATTGTCAATCCAGTTGTTGATATTGCTTTTGACAATTTTTTTTATTAAAGTACAACAAATACGAAGCTTACTATTTATTATCTCTCTAAGAATTACTAATTTTATAGATAATTATTAATTTTATTAGCAACTACTAGTTTCAGTCGCTGAATTTTCTATCAGTGTTTAACAATTGGTCGGTACGATTAAATTTGCTAACTAAATTTTAAAGATAAACTAATATAAAATAAATTTCTAGCTATAGTTCTTAGTTGTATATAAATTTCTATCCATAAACTTTTTAAAATATTTTTTTTATAAATAATAAATAGAGAGAAACTATATAGTTTCAAAAATATAATCTAAAAAACTTTAAAAAATAAGCTAAAAATACATATTTTTGATAATTAATACGCCCTCGATTTTTTATTAGTCGAAGTTTTAGAATTTTTACACCTATTAATAAAATTTGTAAAATAACACTTTAACCTCATTTATTATATAAAAATAAAAAAAAATAGCTAAGAAGAAAAAACATTGAGGTAAAAGAAGAAGTTGCAAATTAAATATATATTGAAAACCTAAAACATCAATTTTTTAAAAACAATTTTTTTTCCTAAAATATCAAGTATAAATAAACAGAGGGAATATAAAATTCGTTATGATTGGTAAGAAATAGCAACATACCGAGTCAAAAGAAAACCGTACATTGCTATCATTAGCGACCGACACTCGTTCTCTTTTTTTTGGGGGATAAATAATCTTTAATCTCTATTATATCTCAATTTTCAATTTAGTATTAATGATTTTATAATAAAAACATTTTTTTTTGGTCGTCTGATAATAAATACATTTTGTTTCAAAAGAACTGCTATGTTTTTCAATTTACCAAAAAAATTTCTGGAAAAAAAGTTTAATATAACCAAAAAGACAAAATTAATGTAGTAGCAGTTTAATGCACTTATGCAAGCAAGTACAGAAAGTAATGACGCAATCAGCAATCAGTTGTCTCAGTGCCTCATTGGCTGCTGTCTCAGTGCCTCATTGGCTGCTCTAAATTCCGAATAAAGATCCGATTTTAAAAAGCTGCTACTTAGTTCAGAAGCTACCTACAAGTCTTCATAATCAAGCGTTAATAACTTGCCACGTTTCTATCATATAAATATACTTTTGTCACTCTTATTTATTTTTATTTTTTTGTTAATTTGTTACTCTTATTTGCCAACTGTTAATAAGAAAAAAAAACATGTATCCTCATCTTTATTCGCAAAATTAACTTAAAATATTCATTTGGACAACACTATTATTTGGAAAGCCTATTGAATTTTAATTTCTTTATTAGATTAATAAACATTAAAAAAATGTATTTTGATTATACTGTAAATTTGGAGTTAATTTATCCAAAATGTAGTAAATTAGACTGAAAACACAAAGAATTTGTCAGGTTGAAAGCTGCTAAGACTGCTAAACACAATTTTAGCGAATTGTTAGTTTTACAATTTTTTTCAAAAGTTAGATCAACAATATCTAATTTACAGTAAAATTCTGATAATATCACATAGCAACATTCTGAAATCAAACTTAAATGAGTAAGACAGTTGAAATAACACTCAACTATTTAACCAAAGACAATTCTCTATTGATTTAAAAGTTTTAGGCTGCTAATATTTCTATATTATTAATAAAAATCTTAAAACGAGTTTGACAAAATAAGTTGCATTTGTTCCACTTAATGGTTTTGTTGCATTTAGGGTCTAGATTTTTTTTGTCAACGACAATATTAATATAGGTCATAAAGGCCGACATATTAGTCAAATTTGTACATAAATCTTGTAGATGGTGAGACTCGATCTTTGGGTGTGCATGTATGTCTGCCTTTAATAGACTTACCACCAGATACTGGACTAAATGTCGATTGCGGATCTAAATCTAATTGCATAAAAAAAATCTTGAGAGAAAAAAACACGGTATAGCCACGGTAAGAAGAAATACAGTATTTTACTTGCGCTTGTACTGCAAGCCTTGGAGTTTTACTGCTATATTTAACAAAAGAAAACAAAAAAAACTATAAATAATATAAAGAGCCTTGCTTCTCTTCACTCACATAACTCAAGAGAGAAAGAGAAACAGATTACAAAGTTTGAGTTGAGATTTTGAAAGTTTTGTTGTTTTAGATCTGTTTCTTTGAGTTCTAATGGTGGAAGATCAGATAATAGGTTATAGATTTTCTCCGACAGGAGAAGAATCAATCAACTATTACCTGAAGAACAAAAATCTAGGCAAAACATGGCTTGTCAAAGATTCGATTAACGAGATCAACATTTGTAGCTTTGAACCAATGTGTTTGCCTTGTAAGTTTTTCTCTCTATTTCATAATCAAGATTAATAAGATCATTTCTACTTTTGTTTTGAGTGTGATTTGGGGGTTTTTTGTTTTGTAGCGTTGTCGAAGATCAAATCAGATGATCTTATATGGTACTTCTTTTCACCAATAGAGTATGCAAATGTGAAGAAGAAGACAATGAAGAGAACTACAACTTCTGGTTATTGGAAAGCTACTGGTAAAGATCGGATAATCAAAGATAAGAGAGGAAGTAAGATTGGGATTAAGAAGACACTTGTGTTTCATCAAGGTAAAGTTGCTAATGGAGTTAGAACTTCTTGGGTTATGCATGAGTATCATATCACTTACTTGCCTCCTAATCAGGTAAATAATGTTTTTCCCCAAAATTCAATTTGGTAGCTTTTTGTTTCTATTTGTAATTATGACACATCTTTACCTGATCTAGTTGATTCCTCTTTGAGGTTCTGTTGTTGATGTGGTGTTATGAGACTCAATTTGTTGTTTGATTGGAATGTAACTTTTTTCAGACGACTTATGTTCTGTGCCAAGTGAAGTATAAGGGTGAAGATGGCGACATTTCATATGGTGGTAGTGACTCAGTAGTCTCTCATTTGGATACTGTCAGAGCTATGAACACAGTGCCTGAGGTAACTCCATTTTGTTTATGCTAGCACTGGGCATTCGGTTCGGTTCTGAAATTGTGTTAACCAATCGCTACCAAATAAAATTTGATTCGGTTTCAGTTTTGTTCCGGTTCTGAAAAGGTAGAACCGAATTAGTACAAAGTAATATTAGTTAGGTTCCGAATGAATACTTTTTATTCAAAATATATCCAAAAGTAACCAAATACCCGAAAAATATGATTAGTTGTAACCAAAAGAAGTATGTTTAGTATCAACTAGTTTCGGTTCTTATTTGGTACATTTCGATTCGAATTATCATGCCAGGGCTAGTTTCTGCAAAGTATCAATATCTATATATGTATCCATCTTACCTGTTTCTTTACTCGTTGTTTATTGTATTATAGGTTCAGGTCGAGCAGCCAGCTCAAGATGGATTGTCTCTAAATGATTTGAGAACTCCATTGAATGTAGAAGAGGACCACGTTCCACTGGATGCATTTGATCCAAACACGTTTTTGGAAGACAACAATCCTAACCTCCCACAACAAACACCTTACAGTGAAGATTACTGGACTGAATTGTTGGGTTATAATGGAGGAGATTATGATGCTGTAATTGCTGATCAAGAATTGATTATGCAAGAGAACCGTAATGTTTACAGGCCAAGGAAGGCTTTGTCAGGCATCATTGTTGATTGTAGCAGTGATAGCGATAATGATGGCGATGATGCTGAGTCGATATCTGCAACGGTAAAGCACATCATTCATATTTCTTTATCAATACTTCTATGGAGTTATGATGTATATTCTTAGCTTTCCATTTTCTAACATGACAGAGTTACCAAGGAACATCAAGTCCACATGATAGTGTTGGTAGTTCAAATAAACACTTCCCTCGTAGCTCAAGCACTGACTCTTGCAAAGATCTACAAACTTCTGGAGATCTTTCAGTCAGTAGAAAGTCTCGGGAACATCAGCGTAGACGGCGCATTGTACCATCAAAACAAGAGGTCTTAAGTTGTTCTTATGTTGATTTTGTGAAACTGGTGACTTATAATTCCAAACATATGTTGGATTTTAAAGATGATGATTGTGTGGTTTTCATTTGCAGGTCAAACGAAGTACATCAAGAGCCGTTGGAAAGACATCAATGGTGAAGACAGAGAAGAAGGGCTGGTTTATATTAGAGGAAGCAATGGAGAGAAACCACAAGTCACGGTATATCTATCTTATGAACATGATCACATGCTTCATTCTCTTGGTGGGTCTCATTGGCAACATAAAATTTTGAAACCATTTCTAAAGTTTTGTTCATGAGAGAAGCAAAAAGATATTGTTCAGATCAGCTTTCTGCTTTGTTAATTTGGATTTTTCTGATTCTGCTTTCTTCTGAATGTTTGAATAATGTATAGATGTTTGTGTTTGAACAAGAGACAAAACTAGATTGTTCCAGACTTTATTTCTTATACAAGTCTTTTTTGTTGTATGTATTTTAGAGTTTGTAATCTCATTAGTGTAATAGAGCTTCTCAATCATACCAAAGTGAGAATAGTTTGTCAAGATCCCACTTTTGGGCTTTATTCTCTTGCTTGGCCACATTATATCATTTTACTAAGTGCCAAAACTTAAAGTTCGAATGCGAGAGAGACAAAGAAGATCGATCAAAGCACTTTTTCTTTATCTAATTCTGCTCTTAAAGTTCAGCCTAGTCTCAATGTAAAATCGCAATTTGGGTTTAATACTAGATCTGAGCGTTCGGTTAAATGGTTCGGGTTCAGGATTTTTAAACTACAAAAAATGTAGCCGAATGATAAATAATATATATTCAGTTCGGTTGGGGTTCAATTTTTACAAAAATGATAAAATTAGTTATATTTTTGACCGAAATATATTTTATAATTGTCTGACAATAAAATGTAAAAAAAAAAATTTAATTCATTTTAGTTAAAGATATTGTATTGACATATAGTAAAGGTATGTTACTATATTTTTAATTAAAATATTAAATATTTTTATGAATATTAGTTATTTTTTTTGGTTTCACATAATTTGAGTTCCGTTCAGTTCGAGAAAATTTAATTCGGTATTAAAGATTTCATTCCATTCAGATAATATTATTATCGGATCGGAATTGGTTTCGGCAATATCGACTTAGGTTCCGAAATTTTTGCTTGGTTTGAGAATTATGGCCATACCTAATTAATACTATGTTAGTTTTTTTTAGAAAATCTTTACACGAGAATTTTTGTTTAAAATCCTACAATTTTTTTAAAAAACAAGTACTCGGCTAGATTTTGGATTCTGAAAAGTAACCGAAGAATTTGTTTTTTTTGAAATTAGCTTTGAATCCATTTTTTTCAGACTCAGACAGACAGGTGACTAAAGGCTTACGATATGAGGTATTAGTGAGAAAAATATTGAACAATGTATTTTTCCGAGATTTGTTTTTCCTCGTCTTTTCACAATTTCATTGTAAAAAGAAACTTGGGTGAAGTGAATTTACTTTTTTTTTTTTTTCCCTGAAAAATATATTAATGAACCTTTGGATTACAAAGGAGGGTTTATCTTTTTCATATTGAAAAAGTGTGGACACGACATTATGTCATTCCACCTACTATACCCATCAGCATTAAAGAAAACCAACCAACAAAAGTAAAACCAACATGAGCTACTGAGAGGCATTACAACTCTCTCTAGCAAATAGTTCTCGGAGCCAAGAGGGGAAGGATAAGGCCACAAGAGAGTGAATACGATTGTCTTTCGTCACACTCACTGCTATGAGAGTGGAGCCTCTGTTAGCTTTCGGTTTCTCCACTTGAATTTTCCAGTCCAAAAAATGTTGCAGGCCACGCTTGAATTCTTGCGCAAAGAATCTGAAGGATGGCCACGGATTTGGTCTTGATGCCGTGTTTAGAAGATAAGAATTTTCAGCTGCAAAGATCACTTTGTCAATTTTGAGAGCAATCATGCTTTCCACAGCCCACAAGATGGATAATGATTTGGCCTCTAGGAGACTGTTAATTTTGCGAAATGGTCTGAGGCTGTGTGTTAGTACTTTTCCCATGGAGTCCCTGAGCACCCAAACTGCTCCACACAGGTTTCTAGCTTTGACCCACGACCACCCGATGTTGCATTTGACCCATTGATGAGGAGGGGGATTCCATTTGACTTTCGATGGTGCTCGACTTGGAAATGATTCAGGTCTGGTTTCCCGAGCATCAAACCACAGGTTAGCTTCCTCTCTGCTCTTTGAAATTGTGTCCAAGGCAGTGAACATCACCCCTTTAAAGATAAATCCATTTCTGTTTTTCCACAAAAACCACAAAATCCATGGGATCGAGTTCTTGACCAGTTGAGGTAGGCTAGTTTGGTTTGTAATGAGGGTCAGGTAATATATATTAGATAGGATAGAGCTTGTCTCATAGCTATCCTTTGGGTGAGGAATGCCCGATACTGCCCATACCTGTCTAACAAATGAGCAGGTGAAGAGAATATGATTGGCCGTCTCTCCCTGTAATCCACAAAACTGACAAACATTCTCAAGTTTAACTCCTTTTGTTGTTAGAGCATCCAAAACTGGGAGGGCATTATTCACTGCCTTCCACAAGAAGTTCTTAATCTTACTCGTCGTTTTGAAAGACCAAACTTTTTCCTTCACTAAGAGTGTTGACGGTTTTGCCTCAGCCTCTAGAAAGAGGTCTTTGTGCTCGATCTTTAGGGCTAACCAGTAAGCCGTTCTTATCGTGAAGTTCCCTGTTTTAGTGTGTTGCCATGACCAAAAGTCATTCACTCCCGGGATGAGTTTGGTTTTACAGATTAATCTGATATCTTCTTGATAAAACAGCACTCTAAGCTTACGCAGGTCCCAACTTCTTCCCCCTGGTTCAATGAGGCTTTCGACTTTAAGGTTTAGGTCATATATAGTCTGTCTTGTATGGGATTCTCATTTCTCCATCATTGATCCACTTGTCCATCCATACTCGGATATTGCATCCATTTCCATCCACTTGTAAATTTAAGGATCAAATTTTTCTGCTTATTTTATATAGGAATTTGACTAATTGGCCGGTTCCAATATTAAAAAAAATTGAGAAAATTATTATTTAAATATCCTACTTTCAGATTACAACTGTTTTAAACATCAATTATCCGGTTATCTGGAAAAAAAACATCAAACATTATAAATTTTATGTTGACTCGGCGAAATTAAATCCATTGTTAAATCGCTTAACGGAAGAATCGTTATTCACCTCATTAAATCGAATCTCGTCGTAAGTTGTAGGTGACAAAATTTTCTATCATTTTTTCCACAATTTCTTTGTAAAAAGAGAATATAGGTGACATATTTTTTAAATAGTTTTTGTCATAATATATTTATAAAGATTATTGTAGGCGCCGTCGATATACCGTGTCACATACGGTCAAATATTATTATTATTAATGTCATGTAATTTTCGGTGCCTTCTGAGAAATAATTACGAATATTTTAATTATTATTTATTTTCACCACTCAAAACCTTTAAATAGGACTGGATTCAGAGAGAAGAGAGAATAAGAGAAACAGAGAGATAAAACACTTTAGAGCACCCCCATTAAAGGTTCAATGGGGGGGTTTCATGCACAATTTCCAAACAAAATAAACATAAAATATTAATATATAAGAGAGACCAGCTCTTGCAGTCCCTCTGCGAAGAGGCGANCCCGGGGGCCCCCCACGATTGGTCATAACTTTTTTTTTTTTTACGAAAGTTTAATTTTTTTATTTTTTTTTATTTAAAAAAAAATTTGCCGAGCCTCACAAGCAAAAAGTTATGACCAATCGTGGGGTTTACTGATGTGGATGCTCTTACTAAAACCCTAACAGTTTCTACTCTAATATCACTGCTTTTTCGATCTGTTTCTTTGAGCTAAGATGGTTAAAGATCCCATAGGTTATAGATTTTCACCAACAGGAGAGGAATTGATAAATGATTACTTGAAGAACAAAAATCTAGGCAAGTCATGGCTTGTTCAAGATGTTATTAGTGAGATCAACATCTGTAGCTTCGAACCCAAGTATTTGCCTTGTGAGTTTTTCAGAATCGTGATCTCTCACTATCTCTCTCTTCATTGACCATTTCTAATGTTGTTTCACTAGCGGTAAAACTTGTGCTTTAAGCGCCAAATTATATCATCAATTTAAGAGCATCAATGTCCATTAATGTCGTAGTGGTTATTTATGTTCAGTGTAGAATATGCTGTGTTCGATGTCCATCAATGCATTGTTTTGTAATTTTTTTAAAAAAACTATTTATTACAACGTGAGTCATAGGGCATCAAGTTTTTGTTTTGCTTTAGGCAAAGATTCATATTAGGGCGGTTCTGGTTGTTTGTGTGTGATTTGGGGATTTGTTTTATAGCTTTGTCTAAGATCAAATCAGATGATCTTGTATGGTACTTCTTCTCAATGAAGGAGCACTCAACTATGAAGAAGACAACAATGAAGAGGACTACTGGTTCTGGGTTTTGGAAACCTACTGGTACAGATCGGATTATCAAAGATAAGAGAGGAAGTAAGATTGGGATTAAGAAGACACTTGTGTATCATGAAGGTAAAGTTGCTAATGGAGTTCGAACTCCTTGGGTTATGCATGAGTATCACATTACTTACTTGCCTCCCAATCTGGTAAACCATTTTCCGGAGTTTCTTCATCGAGTTAGTTCCCTTGTAATGGAGTCTCAATTTGTTTGATCGAAACTTGAACTTTTTCAGACGACTTATGTTCTGTGCCAAGTAAAGTATAAGGGTGAAGATGGAGACATTTTATATGGTGGTAATGACTCAATGGTCTCTCATTCGGATACTGTCAGAGCGATGAACATAGTACCTGAGGTGAGTCCAGTTTCTGCAGAGTTTCAATACCCATTCAAGTCAATCAGACCTGTTGCTAACTTGCTAACTTGTTCATCATTTTAGGTTCAGGTGGAAGAGCTAGTTGAAAATGGTTTGTATCTGAATGATTTGAGTTATCTATTGAACGTACAAGAGGACCTCCTTCAACTGGATGCAAGTAGCTCTAACCTGCTGCAACAAATACCTGAAGTGAGTCTAGTTTCTGCAAAGTTTCCATGTCCATCCGTATCGATCATTTCTTTACTCGTTGTCTCTTTCCTTTTTACAGGTTGAGCTCGACCAGCCAGATCTAGATGGTTTGTCTATGAATGATTTGATAATGTCAATGAAAGAACAAGATCAGGACCTCTTTCTGCTGAATTCATTTGATCCAAACACGTTTTTAAGGGACAACAACCTTAACCTGCAGCAACAAACGCCTTATGGTGAGGATTACTACAATGAGTTTGTGTGTTATGAAGCTTTGATTGCCGATCAAGAATCAATTCTACAATGAGTCCTTTATCACTAGCGGCCCTGACCTAAAGCTGATAAAGCTTGTGGTTTAGGCGCCAAAGGTCATGGAGCACCGAACTTTTGTTTTGCTTTAGACAAAAATTTATATTGGGCCGGCCCTACCTTTATGTTATATGTATTATAGAGTTTGTAATCTCGTTCTTCTAGTTTACCTGTTCTGTCAAATTGTTTGGTGTATGAAGAAGGTTTGGAACTAAGAGATCGTGTCCTTAAATGTAAATTAGAAGCTCTACTAGCTCAGCAAGCAATCTTGACTAAGAAGAATAACAGAATTCACTGTGACATAGCTCGATCTAATGATTGCAGTCATTAAGATCCTCAAGCTGCTTCAGATTTGATGTAATGATGGTTTGAATCCGATCTTTTCTCTGCAATCTCATAACTACTAATGGAGATTCAACTTCAGATCTATTGACTCTGTGAACAGAAACAGTTGGTACGACTGCTACGGATGTCGTTATCATAAGTACCACTTCTTGATGGGCTATTTATGGGCTTAAGCCTAATCTTAAGGTATAATCGTAATTTGGGTTTAATTACTATGGATGTATCCACTATTTTATTTTCTTTTTCATAAATTACTATCACTCCATAGAGATTAGAGACTATTTGAAACTTTATTTTGTCACCAGCGTATATATATTATCAAGAAGGAGAAAGCACAAGGGTAAGTTACAATAAAACCTCTAAAGCTGACTCTCAAATACCCCTCGCAAGAACATCAATTTTATATTGTAGCTGGAAAATTTTTTATTTTGAATGTGTTATAAACTATAAGATAAAATTAACCTATAGTTCATAACTACTTTTAAAATAGTTTTAGAATGGGTTTTGTTATATACAAAAATCATATGCTTATAAAAATAAAATCAATAAAAAACTTTTAGAAAGATATAAAATTCATATGTTAATGAAAATAAAGAATCACTGTGAAATATTTATCATGTCAATTGCCAAAAGTCTACACCAATAATATATTCCATATAACATAATCATGATATGATTTGTTAAATGTGAGGTTAATGAAAATAATTATTTTAATATATCATTTTTATAAAATTGATGATTATGTTTTAGAAATTCTAATTTATAAAAATTTATTTGTCAGTTATTAAATTAATATTATCTTTAATGTTTTGATCTAATATCAATTATTATAAATTTAATTATTAAAGTATAAGATATAAAATATTTGTAAAAAATATCACCTATTCAAATCTGATTATGATATTGAACTTTTATTAAACAAAATTATTATAGGAATATAAAATTTGAAAATTGTTGAATAATTATGTGGGAGAGACAAGATGATATTGAATTTAAAAAAGAAAAATAAGAAAACCATTGTTTGAATAAGAAAAGTTGGAGTACTCTGGGCAATGGAGTCGTTGATCTTGTGGGGGATAGACGAGTACATCGGAGTTTATCGGCTCTTCATGCTGAGGTCGAAGCAATACTCTGGGCAATGAAGTCGTTGATTACGAAGGTAAAGTTCTTGAAGGACTGCAAATCAATACTGAAGATCTTCATGAATTCAGAGGAGTGGCCTGCCTTTATTTCGTATCAGGAGGAGTTTGCACGTTTGGGTTCTTTGTTTATATTTTTTTCTCTCTCAGTTATATCGAGATGTCGGAACTATATGGCTGATACTCTTGCACGTAATGCTTGAGAGTCAGATTTTTGAGGATTGATGTAATCATTCGGAACTCTTTATTCTTATGATATAATACATGTCGTTGATAAAAAAGAATAAGAAAAGTAGGAAACCATTGTTAATAAAATCATATTACTCCCTCCGTTTCTTTTTATAAGTTGTTTTGCTTGAATGAACATCTATTAAGAAACTTTTTGCTTTTTGCTTTTTCAATAAAAAGTTCATCACTTTATCTCAACTTTTAATTAAAAAAAATAAATTTTTAAATAAAAAATTAATTTAATATAACTTTTAAACTTACTTTTTGTCTTGGTTTTGTAAAACAACTTATATTTTGAAATAAAAAAAAATTCTAAAACAATATATATTATGAAACACAAAAAATATGAGAAAATGGAATATTAATAAAATAGTAGTATAATGCGAAAAGTAGTTAAAGTATTAATTGATGTCTTTGTCAATCATTGCGGCAATTACTATTAAAATCTGAAACTTATGTTCGAAGTTCCGACACTACTTTATTATCAACCATTAATAACTTGACACGTTTCCATTCACTTTAAGATTAGATTTTGTCATCTTCTGACTAAACATTAAAAAAATTTGCCACATCAATTTTTACAAAATTAAAAAACTCTATAAATAGTTGGATAAGCACTCTTTCTTCTATCACCGCTTGATTCAGAAACAAACACAAGAAAGAAACAGAGGGAAAGTTTTGTCTTTTAGAGGTATTTCTGTGAGTACAAATGGTGAGAAATTATTATATAGGTTATAGATTTTCTCCAACAAGAGAGGAATTGATTAACTATTACTTGAAGAACAAGATTCTTGGCAAAACATGGCTTGTTGATGATGCAATTAGTGAGATCAACATCTATAGCTATGAACCCATGTTTTTGCCTTGTAAGTTGTTCTATCTCTTTATGTCTTTATTGATCATCTCTAGTTCTCTTTGTGTGTGATTTGGTGACTTGTTTTGTAGCGTTATCGAAGATCCAATCAGACGATCTTGTATGGTACTTCTTCTCACCAATAGTGTTTGCAAATGTTAAGAAGACAACAATGAAGAGGACTACACGTTGTGGCTTTTGGAAACCTACACTTAAATATCGTATAATCAAAGATAGGAGAGGAAGAAAGATTGGGGTGAAGAAGACACTTGTGTATCATGAAGGTAAGGTTGGTAATGGAGTTCGAACTCCTTGGGTTATGCACGAGTATCACATCACTTGCTTGCCTTCTCATCTGGTAAACACTTTTTCAGATTTCCTAGTTTTGATAGATTACGGACTATCAACTCATAATCAATTGACAATGAGTGGATTCATTCCTAGATTATTAGATTAGAATATCCCAATTTTCGATGTTTGATATTAGTCACGCTCCAAAATGCTCCATAGAGATGTTGGTAGTCTATATATTAGATTGACTCTTAGAACACTACAAGTAATGATGCCAGATTCTGACCGGAAGATTTCGGTTAAAATTTTCTAATTGAAAAGTCATCGTTTGTGACCATTAAAAAAAACAGTCAGTTTCGGTTGGTAATTATCGACCAAAACTGACCATTCTTTTTTCTTCGGTCAGTTTTGATCGGTAATTACTGATTGATTGTGACTGATTAAAAAAAAAATTCTGTCACTAACGGTCAGAATCCAACATCATTTCTTGTAGTGAATTAGATTAGAATAATCTCAACTTTCGATGTCGAATATTAATCACATTCGAACAGCTTTTTGTTTCTAGTTGAGTTCGTTTATAATGTTAGTTCCCTTGTGATTCTACCTCTAAAGTTCAATTTAAGGTCCTGTTGTTGATATGCTGTAAAGAGTTTCAATTTGTTTGTGATTTGAGTTGTTTGATAGGAATTTTAACTTTTTCAGACGACTCATGTTATCTGCAAAGTGAAGTATAAAGGTGAAGATAGACACATTGTATATGGTGCTAGTGATTCGGTGGATTCTTTTGAAGAATAAACTCTGTATTGTTTTATATGACTTGGTTGGTTTGTCATAAAATAAGTTACACTGTTTTCTGCATAATATATTTGTATTATAAATATACTGAAAAAGTTTTGTAACCATGAATCAAACCTTAGTCCTTGAACCCTTCACCACTTGGCTATTGTCATAATATTGTTTTGGACTCATATTTTATTATAAGTATATATGAAACCTACTTTGCTTCCTCTTCAAGTTCTTATCTCTCCATTTTCTTCTAAGCTAGATCGCATTTATAAATTAATAAATATGTTGATATCAGTCTGGTGGTTTGAATAATTCTGCTAATGATTATGGCATTTAGGGTTGATTTCTCTCTTCTACCAATATGACAGATTAGATAAAAGTTTTAAAGGTTGGATTAAGCTATGAATCAGACCGTATCGATCCAATTATTGACAAAAAAATGTATAAATGTCATTGTTCAATTGAGTTTCTTCTTCCAACCAAATCAAGGATTCTCAATTAATCTAAACAATTAATTACAAAATCCAAGTCAAATCATAATTTTATTTTTATTTGGTTGAAAATACATATAGAAGATATATCCCATTTGGTAACTTAAAAATTATTTGACTGCAGAGAACGTGTAGATCAGTGGTAGAGCCTACTTTAGCATTTTTCAGGTTTCCGAGTTTGATTCCTCCCAGATGCAAGGGAAAGGAAAAAAGTTTGGCTATGGATCGGACTTTTGTCAATCCTATTAGTATTAAATAAAATGAGTAAAGTTTGACAAAAAAGTCATTTGACTAAAATAAATGACAATATATACTCTTACCTCTTATGATAAGGTGGCACTTAAATAAGATGAGATGGCACAATAACGTCTGAAGATTTTCACTATAATATTACACTATATATTGATATATGTGACTATAAAATAAACATCACATAAGAATATTTAAGACAAACAAAAAGATGAATTCACAGAGAGCTCTCATAATATGCATATTCATGCTCTCCTTTGTTGCTCTTCACCAGTGTATGACTATGTTCCTTTGTTGCTCTCTTCTATATGTTTTTGTCTTGTCTCTATGTTTTTATCATTGTCAATTGTTTGGTTAATGAATATTTGTGTTGGTTTCAAATGTGTAGGCATGGAGATGAATGTTAGAGAAGTAGAGATCTCAAACAAGCTCTCTATTCCACCTTGTGTCCCTGCCCAGTGTAGCGAGACTTTTTTTAAAAGAGATTGTTGGTGTTGTTTTCATAATCTAAAAATTTGTTTCACTCACCAGAAAGATTGTGATTCTAGTCCTCGTTGTCCTCCTTTAAGTTTAAAAGTTTAGATAAACAAATGATTGATCCTTTTTTGATCGATACAATCTCTCCATGAGGGAACTCAGATTCAATGATAAAGAGAATAATTAATGTTTTATGTCTTTCAATTTTCAATTTCATAATATTTTTTATCGATCCCATCCATAGCTCAAACCTTTCCTATAAGCCCAAACTTTGTGGAGAAAATGTGATTCCGTTGAATCAAACTCTTGATATTTAAGACACTAACTAGGACATTTTACTACTGTTGGAACTTAACTTTTGACATAATGAATCCGGTCAAATTTTCAGTATAACTTTAACATAACCGGAATGATTGAATTTTGAAGTCTTTAAATTCCTAGTCATGAGCACTACAGAATGGTGTAGTTACTTAAAAAAATCGAAGTCAAGTTGAACGAGAAATATATGTCAAAAGTGACCAGTTTTTTTTTGTCAAGGGCAATATCAATATGGGCCACAAATGCCAGTCCATTAGCCAAATTTCTACATAAATCTCGTAGGTGATGGGACTCGATCTCTGGTGTATGTGCGTCTGTCCTTAGTGGATTTACCACCAACCACTTGACTAAATGCCACTTGCAGTCAAAACTGACCAGCTTGGAAATCAAATGATGCATTATACGATCATGTCTCGTATGGGTGAGATTTGTTTACAAATTTTTAAGGTTTGAAGCTTTTATATTGTTAACAAATTTTTTGAACTTTGCAATTATTGTTGTTACAAATATGTAATGTCAAAATCTTTTTCATTAAAGAGAATCATTTCGTAATTATGAGATATAATTGCAATAAGATTTGCTATCTTGACTCTATGTATAACGAGATTTGGTTTTGTGATTATGTACATTGAATTTCTTTTGCTCTTTCTCACAAATAAGGTTTATCAGAGAGTATATAACTTATTTGTGAACCTTACAATTGTTATATATTTTTAAAAAATTTACTAATAATAAAAAAAAGAACAAAGTTGTTATGTATTTCTAGCCTTATAATAGAATCACATTTGAATATCGTCAAAAGTAGTAAGACTAATACTTTATTACAAGTACAAAATGTAATCAATGACATACTCTAATTTGTAACTCAATTTTTGTTCTTATGTTGATTTTGTGGATACTTGTGTTATAATTCCAAACATATGTTGGATTAACATGTGAAATGAAATACATCAAGAGAAAATAAGACATCAACGTTGAAAACATCAAAACAGAAAGATTGGTTTACTCAAGAGGAAGCAATGGAAAGAAACACAAATATATCTATGTTTCATTATCTTGCTGGTTTCATAAGCAACATCAAATACTGAAAATATAAACTCTTTTATTATGTTTACGAATGTTCAAATAGTGTATAGATGTTTGTGTTTTTACAAAGAGACCAAAACTTATTGTGCAAAGCATGGACATTAAGTTTGATGTATGTATTTGAATGTTTGTAGTTTCATATGTGTAATCGAGCTTCTCTATCATTAGAACATTACTAGTGTGAAATTATTATTACTAGTGTTTATAACTACTTGATTAATCTATTTTTAGCATAACAAAAGATTTAATCGAAATAATCCAACAAATCGAGCTCTACTCTGACTCATCTATTACTCTTACTCTCTATCTACACTTGAAAAAAATACTCAAATCAATCAAAATTAATTGAAGATAAGATGTATATAGAATTAAATAATCTACTTGAAAAAATAGAAATAACAAAATATAGTTAGATATAACATTAAAAACGAATAATAAAAAAATGAAACTGGATAGAAAACTTTGTATTGCCCATTTACATAAAGCTTAGTCTGTTGGGCTTCCAATAATTTTGTTTTACTGTTTAGTAAAAAATCCATTCAAGTATCAATTCAGTGGTAGGTTTTGAGCAAATTGATGCTGATTTTCCTTTTAATTATTAACATATCACTTCACTATTTTCTTCTCAAAAAATACTAAAATAAAGTATTAATAAACTTAATCATGGCAATACCATTCAACAAAACAATAAACAAGAAAACAAAAAATGTACCTCATTTTTCTGTTCGAACCTCTACATAAGTAAATGATCCAAATAATCTATTTGGTGATTCAAATAATGTTATGCAAATGATCCAAATAATCTATTTGTTGATTCGAATAATGTATTTATCGGTTTGCAAATCCTACAACATCACACCCATAAATACTCTTTAACATATCATTTATTTCTTTTTTAAAGACCATAACTATTTTTGACAAATGCAATTGTTTCCTCTTCTTCTATTATTCGTATCAAAACCATATGCCATGACCTGAACCAAGTTATTGTGTTGAAAAGTCCGTGATAAATTTCTTACAAAACTAAAAGTTTAAACAATTTTAGTCAAAGTACATAAGCACTTTCTTGGGTTCATTTCTTTTTTAATTTATTAAGTTTTCTTATGAATTTCAGAAAATCTATTGATGTTTGTCTTTAAAAGGAGACAACACCTAATTGTGCAATTCATGTACATCTTACAAGTCTTTTCTGTGTTCTATGTATTTTACTGTTTGTAATCTCGTATGTGTAATCTAGATTCTCTGTCAATAAAATATTACTAGTGTAAAACTATTACTAGCAATTATAACTAGTTGATTAATCTAATTCTAGCCTAACAAACAATTCAATTGAACCCAAATAATCCAACAAATAATTCCATATCTTAACGCCATACAATGGAATTAACTAATTTTTCTCTGGTAAGAGATCGACCATCATATGGAGTTTTGAGTAACTAAATACATTTGCAAATTAAAACTAGACGAACATATGATCATAGGGTTTATAAGAAAAAAGAGTCTAAAGACACTAAAGAAGCTTATGAGATCAATAATTCCTTATAAGAGAAGGTAGATACATGAGAAAACCTAAGAGGTTCAAGGACCTTGACCCAGAGATTTGATTCACCAAGAATCGAATCGAGTGTGCAGTAGAACACATGGCTAAGCTTCTGCTTGTTGAGGATTCAGTCATCACTGTTAGAAGCCAAAAGGAAAAAGAAACAAAACAACATGTCAGAAGTAAGATCAATGAAATCTCTGCATGAGGGAACTGAGATTCAATGATTAAACCTTTGAGAGCGACTACATTTGATGTTAAAACAAGCATATCTACGATGAAGATCATAGAAACCGGTAATTCCCAGACCTGTAACCAATATCACAGTCATCACATTTTAGCATTTCACAGACCTCTATCCTCTTAGGAACCATTAATTAAGAGTAAGATTATGATAAGTTCGTATGAAACATACCAGCATAGCAAATAGAAAGACTTTGACATAACTCGAGATCAAGATCCCCAAAAGAATCTCTTTTCCTCTGCAAATCATGTACAAGCTTATTCAAGACACATAAAGATCAAATATCGCGAAAACATGTAAATATGTTTATATACCTGGAAGCTCGGATTGGCATAACCAACATACTCTTAACCGCAAGTGAAAATGATAAAGCAAATGCCAAATTCACAGACAGAATATTAACCAGAACCTGTTGTATGCATAAACAAGTCAATGATTCATCTACTAACATTCTCATTAACCAAAAACAATTTCAGGTTACAAAGAAAAATAAGAAACAAACCTCTAAAGATTCATGAACAAAGCTCAATGATTCATCATTGGTTCTACGCAGCAGCAAGCTTCTATCTTTTGAAATTGTTAAAGGCTCTCCAAAAATAAGTATTGTATAGTATAAACATATAAAAATGAAAGGATACAAGTATCTAGAAGAAGATAAGCCAAGACCAATTTCCATAACAAATGCTGTCAAATTGTGAAATCTTCTGAAGATCAGATAACTGTAGATTCAAACTTTGAAACAGTTTGAGCATTAAAACTACAATTATAGCAAAAAAGATCACACAGAACTTAGAATATTTGGTTTCACCTGAACATTTGTGGTTTCATGATTGACTACATTGTAGAGAATGTGTCTATATGCTTTCGTTTTGTGAAGAATCAAATCGAAGAAAATAATCTGATAAAAACAGAACAAAGATCCAAATAATCAAAAAATTGATGAGAAAAGCTGAGAATTTTCAGATATAAACACAGACCATTGGCTCGCATTCGACATATTCATCTGCTACTTCCTCGCAATTTTCCTACCAAAAATTTACAAATTTGAGAAATTAGCAGTAGAAAATTAAGAACCCTAATTGAATTAGGTTAAAACAAAAAGGGCTTACGCATTTCATGAGACGAAAATATCCAGGAGAGTATTGAATGATTAAGGATTTAACGTTATGGCCACACTCAACACATCTCTTCTCTCTCGCCATCTAGCTTTCTCTCTGTTTTAGCTCTCTTCTTCAATGGCAGTTTCGTTTTCGGATCTATCTCCGGGTACGAGATTGGATCTTTATTCGGGTATCAAAGTGAGCCCAATGGGCTTTTGTTTGATTTTTATTCTCGGCTTAAGCCCAATTTACTACGTATATAGTATATGATAAATTATTGAGATTTTGTTTGTAATTTATACATATTTTTAATGTTTTATAACAACCAAAATGTTGTAACATACCTGATGCGTTTTGTATTTATGATTACTAAAATGATTATATAAGTATTTATGAGATTTTCTGCGGTTAATTTGGGTCAATTACTAAACAGTTTTTAAAATTAAAAAAAAAAAATAGATGAAGTTCATTATTGGTTGAATAAACGTACGTGAAACTTTATTTCACTAAAATTTTAAAATGAAAATTAAATTCTGAAAATTTTGAGAATATTGTGCTGAATTCGTTTTAGATTTTGAAAATTAAATCACCATCTTCATCTTAATTTCAAGCTCGTTCAAACATGAAGCTCATTTTGATTTCGAAAATTAAATCTCCATTTTCATCTTGATTTTGATACATCTTCATCTCGATTTCGAAACACCACCATCTTCATCACTCTGCTAGTTCATTAATATGCTCTCTTTTTAATAATCTCTCCATTTTATAATATAAGTTGTTTTGCTTGAATTCTCCATTTTATAATATAAGTTGTTTTGTTTGAATGTAAGCCCGAGTAAGAAATTTTTTATTTTTGTATTCTCTAAAAAAATCTATTACTTTAATTTAGCATTTAATTAAAGAAAGGAAGAGAAATTTGCTAAAAAAATATAAAATGAAAAAAAAATGAAGAAACATTGAATTTATTTTTATTTTTTGTTTTGGTTTTTGGAAAACAACTTATATTTTGAAAAAAAAAACTCTCTAAAACAGCTTATATTATGAAACATGAAACGGAAAGAGTAATAATTTTGTTTTGTTAATTTATCTCAAATTTTTTGATGAAAGTTAGGAGGCATAGATTTTGCAAGGATTTCGTTTCCAATGAAGATCTCAAAATTTGTGATTGAGACAAAATATGAATAGTAAATTGAGTCTTAAAGACAAAACATGAAACCAAATCTGAACCATATAACCAAACAAATCGGATATAAATACATTCTCTTACACAAGACAAAGTACAGTCGTACTGTTACAAACTTACAAGTTACAAGCAATCAACTAACAAAGTGTGTAAGAAAATTATTAGTAGAAAATTTCATTTTGGAATAAAGTAAAAAAAAGAAAACATATTAAACCTTTTATATTATTTTCTTTTTCTAAATTATTATTGAAATCTGAAAATGTCCTTCCATAGCTTCTCTTCTTTGTTTTATGTCCATAACCTACAAATCTCTTTACACCAAGCAATGACAATAGTAACCAAACAAACTAATATTGGACCATGAGATAGAGAGAGAGAGAGACACTTATTATGACACTGCCCATATGCTTAGAATGTACCATGAAACTTGTCAGCTTAGCTAGAGATATAGGCACAGAAGAGTACAATTTGTAAAATTTATAATCCTTTCTCTCCTTCTCAATTATATATTTCAACTAAAGAAAAAAGTTATGATATAAAGATGAACACTTGGGGTTTTTTCTGTTATCCGTTCTTATATCGGATTTCGATTCTAGAGAGTTATTAAGTTCTGTATAATATTGTTTGAAGCTGAGTTATGAATCGTGACTTATCTACCTGATTGTTGACAGAAAATTAATAAAAACATTCGCTAAATCCAGTCCAAATTCTCAACGAAAAATCATTTTTGTTGAAAATTTTGTCAATTTTAATTGATTATCTTGTATTTATATGCATCTCAATATGAATTAGTATGTTAAAGAAATAGAGACTATATAAACATGGTTATTGATGTATATATGTGAGCTTAATGAAAGGTAGCTAGGGTTTTTTCTTTTCAACATTATAACTAGCTAGGGTTTAAGGATCATGTTAAAACAATACCTCCAAACCAAACTTTAAAACCAAATATATGATACAATCCCTGCTAGTTTCCTTACTACAATCCAATTCCCCAATTGCCATAAGCCTATTGATATTAAAGTTTGAATTAATTAGCTAAAAACAACTATAAGAGAGAATTAATTAAAGAAAATGGTGAATAAATAATTACTTTCTAGCTGCCTTCAAAACATTGAAGACTTCCCTTTCCTTTTATATTCTTCATCATCACTTAGCTGCATAACCGAAGAAGAAGAAGCACCCATTTCACCAAGTGGCAACCTCCAAGATGATTGATCATCGTCTCTAATCACTCCCATTTCGCCACGTGTCTCCCCTGAAGAAGAAGACTCCTCCACATCAACCCCAAATAGCCTCAGCTTCTTCACCGTTGATGGCTGAGTAGGCATTGGAAAAACCGGAACCGAATCATAAACCAATGGCTCGGATCTACCAAGACAATGATGATCCAACGGTGATCCTGCATAGAAACGTCCTCCATTCACAATTCTACCATAACCATACCCTAAAAACTCTCTTTCTTGATAAAACGGTGGAAAACTCCGATAACTTGGCATAGAATATTCCGTTAAATATGCCGGAGATCCAAAAATGTAATTATGATGATTCATGTCGACTCTATGCCTCCAATCAATGAACATTATCTTCCTTCTTTGCTCCGATTCATCGGTAATGTAGCCACAATGGAAAGAGACTATATCTCCGGTTATGAGTTTCTTCTCTTTAACAAAACGGTTCCAACCTCTAGTGATCACGTAGCTTTGACTACTACTCCAATAACAATAACGAAACCTCCACATCTTGCCATTTCTATCTTGAAAATCCAACACGGTTTCATTTTGATTCTGATCGTCTAAAGAGAAGTAGTTCTCTGCATGTTGCTTTGGAATCACTAACCGGTTTAGTTTCCCAACATCACTTGGTGTCAACACTTTGTCAAACATGTGTTCTCTCATCCCCGAGTTGTAGAAGTAGTTGTTGGAACCATTAGCTCTCATCTCGGTGAGGTCTTGGTTAGAGTTCCTCATTGACATTATCTAATTTAGATCTTGTAAAAAAGTTGAAGAAGATTGATTTCTCAAGTTAAAATCTTATAAGTACCCAATTTTCATATTTGGGTTAGATAAACCAATTCAAGATCCTTCATAAAGTATTTCAACTTACAAAATTCACGCTTTTTCAGATAGAAGAATATTCTGTTCTGAATTCATCTGGAATTTGTCTGGATTAGTTTTATGGATTTGATGAGTGATTCTTGACGAAATCCTTCAACACACATGAGATAATATTATTAAAATTCAAATAATACAAAACTAAGAAAAGAGTTAAGAACAAAATATAGAAAGAGTTAAGAACAAAATATAGAAAATCATTTACCAAAAAAATAGAATTAGTGAAGAAGAAACAAAACCCTAGAATCCAGAAGAAGAAGACAGACGTACTGTTTATATTTGATTCTTCTTCTGATCTTTTTCGTTGACTCCAAAAGATCAAATAAACAAATGTGAAATCAATGGCTAATTTTGAAGTGATTCTCTCTAAAAGGATGAAGAAAAATAGTGGCTCTTTTGAGAGATTTTTGTCGATGATAAAGATGAAGAAGATCACAAATTAGAGAGAAGAGTAAAGGGACCCATGAATGATGTGGTTCGAGTCATGTGAGAGCTTTCTTGTCCTTTTCACTTAGCTATAGACTTGGGATAACTCTAGCTATTTATATACATATAACAATCTATGTGTATTGGTTTAAGACAAGTGTGTCAATGTTTTGTGAGACTATATTTTGATATCTTTTTCAATTTCATCTTTATGTATATCAGATTTTTTGTATTTATTATTTCTCTTTGTTGGTTTCTTCCTACTAGTTATTTTTAGCTAATTTAATTAAATTTTCATATATTATAACTAATTTGTGTGCACAAAAAGTAGAAAACCGGTCAAAAGTATACTATTAAGATTTAAATTTACTAAGATTTTGCTCCACATATGTAAGAAGAACATGAACTAATTTATTTATAGATTATATGATAAACATTAGATTAGGTATTTAATTTTTTTTATCCATACTTGTATAACAAAAATATGTACAAATACCATTGCAATTAATAATGCATTACTTGATAGACATTAGACCAGATATTAATTTTTTTTAGGAAATCATCAAAATATATCTCAACAAAAATGATATGGAATCTCAAATTTTGTGAAAATATTCTCTCAGTATATCAAAACAGATGATGTATAAGTTTTTTATTTTATTTCTTTTCTGGAAAAATTACAATCTTGTAACTCGATTTTATTTTTAATTATACTTAGATCTTTAAAATCTGCAACTTTAAAACTTGGTTATGTTATAGTGAAACTTTTTTTTATTATTAACTAAAGGTTTTGGCCAATAATTACCTGTTGACAAAAAAAAGTTCTGACCTGAAATGTAACTAATTTTTTCGCACTGAATGTATTCGTATCCACGCAGTATAATTTCTTTGTTATCTAAAATGTATATATATATATATATATTTGTTTTTATGAATACTAAAGTTGTTAAAAAAATCTGAAAAGCCTCAAAATTTTTGTACAATGCTTTCTTCAAAATAAAGTTGTAGTATTTGTAAATTTTTTAAGTTGTGATCATTTTGATTATAAATAGTGAATACTTTGAAGAACTTTTTTGAGTGCAAATTTGTAAATAGTTTTCAAGTGATAAAACTTTTTTATTATCCACATGTAAGACAATAAAGTCTTCTAGACAATTTTTTTTAATATTGGACCACGATTATCTGGTCTATTAGCCAATTTTCTATATAGCATAAGTCGTATAATTCGATTCCGAAATGTGCAAGTGCGTCTACCTTTAATGGATTTACCACCTCACTAGACTAAATGAACATTAATTTTTAAACAGGATATTTAGAACAGTTATTTTCTTTCAATGTTAACACATGGAATTCAATCTATAGTGTCTCAATTAAAACCATAGATGTGTACTTGTCTTAATTTGTCAAAAATGTATACACGTGTTATGATTTTCTTTCATCATCTTAATTAGTTCATTCATATGAATTATGAAAAAGTTGTATTCTTGTGACTTTTGACTTTTTCGGTAATTAACTTTACCTGTCATGATATTATTTAGGGTTTTCCCCAAAACAAAATTTTGAAGTTGCAGTAATTTAAAATTTATCTTATTTTTTTAAAATGTAAGTAATTAATGTGTTTACAAAAAAATCAATTAATGTGAAATCATACATTATAATCTTCATACATGTTTTAATGAGTTTTTACTGTCACATATATTAGAATTTCAAAATTTTAAGAATAGACTTAGATTTGATATATATATCATACAACATAATTTCATTAACTTAATAGTGGTGACTATGAGTTAATTATATTGTATAATATTTGTTACATTACATAATTAATTTTGGAAATGAAATACATAAGTAACTTTGTCCAATTTTTCTGATTATAAATCAAGTCTCAAGTGGAAAGTAGGTTTGGGACCATGTTTTGTAGTACCTAAAATTATATACATTTTATAACATAAAAACACAATAAAGCATTCTGAAATTAAAAATATAAATTGTACAAAGTTTTGGAATTGATAACATGAAAATATATCAACTAACGATTAGGGTGAGGACCAGTGGACCAATTCATCCATATAGGGTTTTGTCACAAAAGAGCCTCCCACGCTTTTTTCCTTCACACATGACAAATACAATATATATTATATTTATTACATATGTTCAACTTTTCTTTTTCTTATTACAATATCTTCAAATTGGAGATATATTTATGGGTTCTTTGTGATTTTATTTTTCATAATTATCTCAACCATTTTTACATGCATGGAAAATATTGTTAGAGAATAAGTTTGGTCCCCTTTAGGAAGCAACGATTATGAAATTTCGTGGTCTGTACGTGTTAATAGATAAGAAAATGCTATAATTTTGTTGCATATATATATATATATATGTGTGTGTGTATTGTCAATATCATTTTGTGTGTATTGTCATAATATATGTGTACTCAATTGTTAAGATGCAGACAATACCAGAAATAATAGGTTGTATTAACTAGTAACCGGTCCAATTAAATTATGGGAACCAAGAAACTAATTAATGTAAGTATAGTCAATGATAAATTGATATTGAAATGAGTGCGTTATGGGTGTGTGCATTTATAATAGAGAACTTTTTCTCTAACAAAAAGTTTTTCATATTTCATTTTTATAACAACAACAAAAAAACCATAAAATCTTAGGCCATTTTATTCTTATAACCATATAATATAATACATAAATATATATGTGTGTGTATTAAAAAGTTATATACGTAATAAGTTATAATAATTTACATTTTAACACTATTATTAGTACATTAACTCTTTAGTTAGAATTTGTGTGTCTGCTAATTTTGTTATCGGTGTATTACCAATTTTACTCTGCTGCCATTTATTATAAAAGTAAATTATATGAATATTTTGATCATTTGGGTACTAGATACATAATATAAAAAAAAATTGTTATTTAAACCAATTTGGCTATAGATTGTATTTTATTCATCTATTTATTGTTGACAAAAAGAACTAAATGTTAATCTTTATATTATTTTTTTCATTATAATACAATTGCAATTCCAATAAAACATATAATTTCATATAATATTATTCGGAAAAGTTCTGTTATGAATTTGGACATATCGATTTAATTATTCATAATTTTTTGTTCACAAAATAAAAAGAGAGTTTTTTTTGTTAACAACAAAGAAAATATTTTGTTTTTTTAATAGTTAAATCGACAAAATCTAATCCGTAATCTAAAATCCTATTACTACTGGTTTTATTGGGGAGAATTCGAAATCTTGATGCTAAAGTTATTAACAAGATCATTTTGATCATTAGACTGATAATAATTTGGCACAAAAATATGATTTTGAAATGGTATTTCATGTGTATCTAATTTTAAATTCATACTTTAAGCTAAAATTTAACAAATAAATTAATAAATAATGTGGTAATTTATCTACATTTGGATTTAGGATCCTCTGGTTATAAATGAAAAGGAGGTAGTGACATTTTGTGGGCTAGGCCCACTTTAGGTGGGGAGCAAGATCCAACTATCTGACAAACTAAGAAGAAAAAAGTTCTACACCACCTGTCAATTTCTTATCTCTCTGATTCTGCAAATCTAATTGGGATCTGAATTTCAGAGAAATACAAATTAGATTGAGACTCTTCTTAAATTGACAGTAACACATAAATCTTAAAGAGTCTGGTTTCATTGGAACCAAATCAAAGCTTCAAATTACAACAAAAATATAAAGATACAAACACATTGTTTCATATTACATTACAAAAGTAAGCAAAAAGCTTAATGTTTCAGACAGAAGAAAACAACAGAAGTGTTAAAGCCAATTATCAGACACATGCTTATTCAAAATCAGAAATGTTTTTTGTTTTTTTCCCTGTAAACAAATTCTGACATTGCAGAGCAAAAATTGGCAAGAATGTTCTTGAAGCATGACTTTTTTTTGTTTATCTTCTCAGTGTATGAAGAATGTACTCAGCATAAAGGTCCCTGTCATGATTTCAATACCAAACACTTGTTAATAATATGAACTCGAAACACAGTTAATGTTGAAGTAAAAGAAGAAGAAACATTACATTGAGTATTGAATAGCTTCAATAGCAGGAATAGGTGGTAGAAAATCATTCACTGCAACTTCCTTGTTCTCATTCTTCTTATCTGTTAAATTTTGGTTAAGGTAGCCAAATAGAAACAATTTGTTTAACCGGAGCCTCTAGCTCTGTTGGCAAAGGACTCACAGCTGTGATTTCCGCCACTTGGGTTCGAATTCTAGCCACTACAGATTTTACATGAGGACTACAGCTCTTCTGGGATGATAGTGCATCAGCGGACAGCAGTCATACAATGGTTATACACTATCTGTTGACTCCAAAAAGGGTGTCGCTGCTAATATGGACACGACGCGGGGAAACTGAAAATTTGTCTTATAAAACCCTAAATGACTAGGACACCGAGGATTATCAAAATAAAATGTTTCCTAATGAAGATTGAAGTAATTAAGGATACAATCTTCAAAGAATCGTCTGATTTCAGATAGACGATGAGGAGGAAGTTCTTTGATGTCAGTGATATGTTTATATTCAGGATCATCAACACAAACTGCAATGATCTTATCATCTTTTTCACCCTTTAAGAAACACTCAGAGTTAGCTAGCTACAATACAATGCTTATAACATAAACCAAGAGCAAACCAGAGAGCTTTGAATGTTTTACCTGATCAATCATAGGCATTAAACCAATAGCTCGAGCTCGCAGAAAACAACCTGGAAGCACAGGCTCCTGTACATAAACAGGTTTGGTTCAATGTTTGATTTTGTTTTTGTTATATGGTCTTAAGATAAAGACTCAAACCTGCATGATAACTAAAACATCTAAAGGATCATTGTCTTCACATAATGTGCGAGGAATGAAACCATAGTTATGTGGATACACAACTGATGAATACAGAATCCTATCAACCTGAAAGACAAATCAAAGCCTTTTAGATTGATCTCCTCAACAAAATCTATTAGGGAATAACATTTCACATCGAAAGTTGGAAAATATCATCTCTAGTATATATAAGATATGAGCCCCTCCACTTATTTCCAATTGGTTTTAAGTTGGAAGCTCATATTCTAATATGGTATCAGAGCCCACAATCTATGCTATCCAACCCGATCCTACCCGTAATTGGTCCAATTTAGACAACCCAGAGATTAATGGCCAAAGAACCATTATCTCGAGGGGGCGTATTAAGGAATAACATCCTACATCGGAAGTTGGAAAGTATCCTCTCTAGTATATATAAGATATGAGTTTCTCCACTCATTACCAATTGGTTTTGAGTTGGAAGCCTATATTCTAATAAGATCATCAAAACATCATTCTCTTAGGTATGAAATTACCTTGATGAGTCCTGTTTTTTTATCAAGTTCATACTTGACTTTACTTCCTTTTGAGATCTCAATAACCTGATTGTACCATCATTCAATAAGATTTTCATATTTTTGTAACAAAATTCAATCATCAAGGTGTAGATTAAGACTTACCACATTGAAAATAGTTGGAGCTCCAGGTCCTAAAGATAAAAGACTCTAATCAGCAGACTCAAACACACACAACTTTTAACAGATAATCTAATTATTAGGGAATAACATTCCACATCGGAAGTTAGAAAGGATCCTCTCTCATATATATAAGATATGAGCCTCTCAATTCATTGCCAATTGGTTTTGGCTCATATCTTATATATATGAGAGAGGCTCATTTCCAACTTCCGATGTGGGATGTTATTACCTAATACTAATGATTTTGTACCGATTTCAAGATCATGCCATGGATGTGCAGCAACAGATCTCTTAGACAAAGATGAAAGAATCCTCTCGTTTAAACGTGGAGTTGGTCTCTGAAGTCTCCTCTCAGAGTGATGATTCTCATTCACTTCTTCTTCACTCATCTAATAACAAACCAAATGTTACCATCTCTATATATAAATCAGATTCCACTACAATATATGAAACAAAACCATGCATCGATCACTTAGAATCTGTATCAAGTATGTTCATTTCTGTATATATTTCAAGTTTTTGAAGCAAAATCAAAAGGATCAAACATCAAAATTTGAGATCTAAAAGCTAAAAAAAGTCGTACCTTAGAATCGTTACAAGAACAAAGGTTGACGAAGAAAAACAGAGAGAAGCGCGTGTTGTTCAATTGCTAGCTAAAAACGTTTATTTATAGAACGCGATAAAAACGGATTAAGCTTTCTTAATTACGTAATTAAGTGATTAATTAAAATATGGGGCCCACCGTAAAACACTAATCTCAGTCTCTTTGAATAATTCTACAACACACACGTGGCACTCTCTGTTTTAACTATATAAACTTAAGTGAGGAATGTTCAGACAAAACTCAAAAAGAAACCAAAACATCTGTAACAATGGCTATAACCAGAATCGCGATTGGAACGCCAGGAGAAGCGAGTCAACCGGACGCGATTCGAGCGGCTTTCGCGGAGTTTTTCTCAATGGTTATATTCATTTTCGCAGGTCAAGGAGCCGGAATGGCTTATGGAAGCATACCTACACCTGCAGGACTTATAATCGCGTCTTTATCTCATGCGTTTGCGTTGTTTGTAGCGGTTTCCGTTGGAGCAAACGTTTCAGGCGGTCATGTGAATCCTGCGGTTACGTTTGGTGCGTTTGTATGTGGAAACATAACGTTATTAAGAGCTATTCTTTACTGGATCGCTCAATTACTTGGAGCAGTCGTAGCTTGCTTGTTGCTTAAGGTAAGTACCGGCGGTATGGAAACCGCAGCTTTATCGCTATCTTATGGAGTTACTCCATGGAACGCAGTCGTTTTGGAGATTGTGATGACGTTTGGATTGGTTTACACTGTTTATGCTACTGCCGTGGATCCCAAGAAAGGTGATATCGGAATCATTGCTCCTTTAGCTATTGGGTTAATCGTTGGGGCTAATATCTTAGTCGGTGGTCCGTTCGATGGTGCGTCGATGAACCCGGCGGTTGCGTTTGGTCCGGCTGTGGTTAGCTGGACTTGGACGAACCATTGGGTCTATTGGGTTGGTCCGTTTATTGGTTCAGCTATTGCAGCTATTGTTTATGATACTATCTTTATTGGTTCTGATGGTCATGCACCACTTCCTTCTAATGATTTCTAAATCTAGGGTTTGTTTTCTTGTTACACAAGAAATCTATTTTTTTGTTATTTGTTCTCTCATGTGTTTTTTTTCTTTTGATTAGTCATATAGCCAAAATGTTTATTTTACTTATTTAATTAATAAGATTGTTTTTTTTTTACTTTACTCATTCTTTTTATTACTAATGGGATCGACAAAGATCTGATCTATAGCCAAATTTCTTTTTTCTCCTTATATCTGGGAGGAAACAATCTCGAATGTCCAAAGAATGCTAAAGTGACCTCTACCATTGAGCCACACGTTCTCGGCATAAGATTGTTGAAAATTTTTACATTATGAAATAATTATGCGGGTTTTACGTAATCTTTATTATATATTATATAAGGATATATTATATAGTTGGTTGGTCCATGCACGTTCGATTTAAAAGAATTGATTTAGATGAATTGTTTGTATAAATGGTAATTCGATGTCTCGCTTTTTGCCCTGAAACGCGTTTGGAAGTTGCTTGCACGTTCTCTAAAACGCGTCAATTATTATGATTTAGAATCATAATGCATCGTGAAATTAGAAGAGATATTTTAATGGTCGTACTCGCACGTTAGATTATACTATAACTAAGATTCAATTCACACTATAGCATGAAATTTGATTATTTTTTTCAATTTGTGTTCATTTAGTTTTTATATCTGTGTTGATATTTTGAATATTATTTTCAGAATGATGTTCTAGTAGGGCAAAACTCAGAACAAAATCAGTCAAAACTGAAAGAATATAATCTGAACCAAACACGACAAAACACTTCATAAGTCTGAAATCTAAACATTAAAATAAAATAAACTGAGCCCAAACTTGATATAGAACCAATTGAGAACCAAATTTTAGAGTTTTTTTGAATTAAATCTTTTAAAATTTTGAATTTTTATATAAAAATACTTAAACATGAACTCGATCTATATCGTATATATTCGAGAAATAAAATATGCCGATATATCTTAAACCAAAATACTAAATTAGATAAAGTGAATCCGACAAAATACCAGAATCCAACCTAACCCGAACCGAAATCAAATCAATATCCGAATTTGTATCCAAAATGTTTTTATATTAAATTTTAGTTTTTTTAAAAAAATTCTATTAAATTTTGGTTTTTTATATAAAAATTTATAACAAAACATCTTTATCCTATTTTTAAGGGGTTATTATGAATTTTAGGTTAATTTTATCCGTGTCTCCCGTTTTAATATATAAGATATGTATTAGCCATGAACATGACAACCAGAATCGAAAAACCGAACTGAGCCAAAAATATAATGTTTTAGTTTGGCTTCGGTTTATGAAAAATAATCTAATGGTTCTAATATTTTGATATTTACGACTTTTGATTTGGTTCAATATTTAACCGAGAATAAAAATGACTAAATGTAAATCACAAATAATTTTTATTAATTAACTATTTATACTTACAATAATAATAATAATCTTAGTATTGCATATTTGGTTACATGTAATTAACCTTCAAAAACTGTATTTATCGGCTACTTTTGACCGTAATTCTTATGTATTTGTTACTTTTAGTTACAAATAATCATATTTTTGGATATTTTATATTTTCATATAAGTAATTATTTAAAATCGAATAAATTAATAACCAAAATTATTTTGAATCTAGTTTATTTCATGTTTCAAGTACTTATTCATAACCCAAAAATGAACATGAACATAACCAAACCCCACAATTTAGTGGATACCTATATAAATACCATAAACCCAAAATCGAAAGAACCGACATAAACAACGAATGCCCAATGCATATATTATCGACTATGCTTATACGATTAATTATGAGTTAAATATATAAACACTAAATACGTCAGCTAGTATTTTTATCACGAAAATGTTAATTTTCAAACACTAATTTACGATGTTGATTGTTGACTAATATTCTCAATTGTCTTTATTGAAGAATATATCCAATATTCCTAAAAGATCAAATAAAATTCATTACAACAACACTTATCTTAGTTATAAAACTCATTCACAAAATATATAAAAAACAAAACTTTGGAATCAAATTCTTTGGTACTTGGGCTTTTCTTATTTGGGCTTAACTGGGCCTATTCTTGTTATCAGGCTAAAACATATTAAAATATTTATGAAGGCCTTTTTGTTTGGAGCCCAAAATAAAAATAAATATATACAATCATATTTTTTACTTCTTAAAAAAAAAAACTCACTGCAGAATTGACCAAAAGCTTTGACTTTGACCAAAAAGTTGAAAGAGAGATTAGAGTTGGATCTCTGACGTCTGATCTCGTCGTTCAATCTTACACTCTTTTTAAAATTATTGTAACATTGCTTCTCCTTATGTTTTCTTCTTCTTCTTTTTAACAAAAGAGTTACATTTGTCTATTTAAGACAAATACTAATCCTTAAGAGAGGTGGAGCTCACATATACACCATTTCCTCAATATTTAAAAAGGTCAAAAAAAAATCTATATATGTTTAAGAACAACATAGAAAATGTGATTTAGTTTGAGAAATAGGAAAATCGGATATGCAAACTCTTTAGAATTTAAATTCCGTTATTTATCACTAGACCACAATCTTTTTAAGTATTTTGGGTTTGATTGGTTACACGAAAAAGATCATTTGCAACCGACATACTTATTTTGTTATCGATCAACACTTTGTTTGAAATGATTGCTAACAATCTTTTCAAATGTTCGTTTGGAATTATTTAGGTCATTTGCAAATAGAGTTATTTACAGTCATCTAGGAAGGAACCATCGTTTATAAATATAAACAACCATTTAATTTTATATTTTATGCATAATTATGATTTAGAAAAATAGGAGTTCACAATATGGTTCAAAAAGAAAATATTTGTTTACATTTCGAATAATCATCATTTACTAATACAGAATATTATTTTTTTAAAAAGCAATTGTAGTTTGTATATATATTTATATATAAAAAATGTTAAACTATATATAATTGCTAAAATAATTATTTTAAATCAAATTTTACATACTAATTTTGATCTCATTACATTATTCAACCGTTGCAATATTACCAATCAACGTTAATCTCAAAAACGATATTTGTTTGAAAATCTCTTTTACCAATCAGTACTTTTAAACGATCATTTTTAAACAATTTTCGTTTCAACCGCTCATTTATTCCAAGAGATGTTTCAAACAATGTTACCAATAGGATCCTTTTATCTTTTTATGTTTTTCTTCCGTTTTTATTTATTATATAGAAAATGTCATTGCTCCCATTGTGATACATTTCTATAACTATTACTACTATTCAAACATTGCAGAGCTTTAATAATATTATCCGATTTTTTAATTAAAATTTTCTATTCAAAAATTAGAGAAAATAGAGATTAAATTTTTGTAAGAACAAAAGAAAAAACTGAAAAAGCAATGTGTAGTAGTACTAGGTTTAAGAGATGTGTCAATGAGAGACTCTGACCAAAGACTTACTTTTACGATGCTTTTTTTTTTGTTTCTAATATTTGGAAATATTAAAGTTTTCTCTGTCACCTTTCTCATCGTTGTAAAGATAAAAAGTTAAACCTAGTTTCATTATTCAATAAAGTCCTATTTTTAGTCTGTTTATATATAGATGAAAATACTATATTGTCAGACGCGTGGACGATATATTAATTTATTAAAAATTTATCCCAAAAAAAAACTTAGTAAGTGTGAAAATTAAAAATGTTTTTCGAAAATATGATAATAAGTTTGAAGACCATTTATTTCTTTTATTGCTGTTCCCACTACTATTCTAATAAAAATTGATGAATTATTAAATTACGTTATCAAGAAAATTTGGATTCTAAATAGTATATCATTGTTCTTTGGGCGACGGAGTCTATGGTAAAATATCGACAGATTACGAACTGATTTTGAAGATTTTTGACCGTCCAAATGAATGGCCTACTTTCTTTCTTTATTTGGAGGAGTTTGTTTACTTCGTTTTCTCTTTTTATGATTCATAAATGTTTAAATAAAACTGATAATTTTGTCCGATAAGTTAGAAAGTCAGCTTTATATTAATGTTGTCATATAAATCCTTTTTTGAAAGCCCATTATATAGTTAAAAAAAAAATCCAATGATAATTAATAGTTATTAGAGGAATATTACTATTCGAAAATTACATTGAATAACCTTCATCTCACTAATCTATAATATAAAATGTTAATAATACATTTCAACAAAAATCTCTCTATGGTTTATTTATTTATTTCACTTCCACTTTTTTTTTGTAACCTAAAGTTACACATATTACTAGGACAAAAAGACTGAAAAAGTCAACTAAGTTCGACTAAGATTTGACCACATCATTTCACAGTTGAATTGCTCGAAGATTCGATGAATGGCTGTCGCAATCTCATCTGCTGATTTTAATTTACAACCATCTTCTATCTGCATTCACAACACCATACATTTCTCATCTATCCAAAATTATACAAAAAAAAATTACGTATTTTTTTTGTAAAACCAATCAATAAAATTTTACTTATAATCTAAACTTTCAAATTTTACGATTATCTAAATATGTATTCAGTAAAAAAAAAACAAAACTAAATATTTAATGGATCGACTGGTTGTAACTGTGGCCCAATATTGATAAAATAAAAATTATTTGACTAATGATTCTTTTTACAGATTAGTTAATTGTTTTTAAATAAATAATAAAACTAATGAAATTGATAGACTTATGGTGAGAAATTTATCACAAATTTCATGCATTTTAATATCAAAACAAAAGATTTCTAAATGTTAGTTACATATATAAAACTACTTATGATAATGCTTAAAACAGGTTAAACAGAAACTAAATTTTAGTATATGACTAAAATAGAATTTCTATAAAAATAAAAATAAAAGATTTCTATAAAATAATATTGATAAATTTTTAAAAACCATAAATAACAAAATTTCTTAAAATTGATTATTTGATATTTAAAAGTATATTGATAAACTAGTAACTTTATAAACTAATAAAAAAATTATATTTGTTATTAATTTATATAAGTTTTTAATGTAATAATGCTTAATTAGGTTAAGCTAAAACTTAGTAATTCTATGATTAGAGATTAAAGATTTTAATTACCTTGAGATTGAAAGAGTAGAAGACAAAATCACATGATGAAGAGATAGTGAGATGCAAAATCGCAAGCCTTAGGTTTTCAATGGAGACAATAGCTCTTAAGATTTGTCCTTTTCCTCTTTTACACTTAACCTTCAAGCTCACATGATTCTGTATCATTGTAGCTTCCACTTCCGCCGTATCTCCGCCGCCAAACCTCGCCGTAAATCCATCTTCTGACGTCGTTGACACACTTGAAACAGATGAATTAGTGCATACACGAGACGAAGAAGAAGAACATGAAGGCGTTTTAGGGTTTTCATTAGTTTCCACATTTCGTTTCTCAGCTTCTAGAGATTGCAAGAGTTGTTCTAGTTCCTTAATGAAATCTATTGTACCTCCTACGATCGATGCTTGATCACCCTAAGAACACAAATGACAATGTATTCGTAAGAAAGAAAGATTAGAAAAAACCAGGACTCGTAGCCTGGTGGTAAAGGGTATGTAGAGATAAGTCTCCCCCACTCAGATTTGAGTCCTGGTCAGGGTATTAACATTGGACTTCCCGGTCTCGGGGGCATATGTCTAGGCCCAGAGCCCATGACCGAACTTCCTGCAAAAAAAGATTAGAGAAATCTTATATGGAATTACTTACCCGTTGAAGAAATGAAGAAGGCATAAGAGATCGAAGTGAATTCAAGTGATCATTCATTAGTTTTCTTCGATTACGTTCAACAGCAATGTGAGTCATTCTTTGATTCTCAACTTCTTCTTTGTTCTTTGGAGTTCTTGTTCGTTTCCTTTTTCGTTTCTCTTTGACTATTGTTGCTCCTTTTTCAGTTCTCGGATCCTCTACCGGGTCATCTTCCGGATCTTTTTTGATGGTTTTTTCAAGAGTGAAGCAACTCTCTTGTTCTAGGGTTTGGATCTGAAGAAGTGATTGAAGAATCTCATTTGGTTCTGTTGGTTCTATGCATTGAAGCATTTGTAGAAATGGGATCTTTTCATCAAGTAGTGTAGAATCTGAAATCTGAGAGAAATGTTCTTCTAGTTCACCAAATCTCAATAATCCTTCCATAATTAGCTTCAACATAAAACAAAAACAAAATTAGTTTTGGGACAATAATAAGATTGATACTTTTAGGTAACCCTATCAAAAAAGTTGAAACTTAATTGGATTTTTTAAGAAATTTATGATTTGGTTGGTGAGATTTCTTAAGACAGAACAAAGAGTATGTACGAGGAAAGAACATTGAAGTATGAGAAATAAATAATGTTGCATATAGAGGAAATAAGAAAGTTGCAGAATTTGGATATGTTTTTGTCAATGAATTTAGAGCAATTTGCATTGAATGATAGAATTTTGCATTGATTGTTAATCATGTCAAGTAAATGCCCAAAACAGATTTTAAAAAATCAGAATAAATTATAAGAAAATCTTACTTGAGAATCAATGGAAGCTTCAAGACTCTCTTTAATGGAACTTCGTCTATATACGTGATTGTTTCCTCAAATAGTCTTCAAATTAACTTCTTCTTCTCTCTCTCTCTNTCTCTCTCTCTCTCTCTCTCTCTCTCTCTCTCTCTCTCTCTCTCTCTCCTCTCAAGTAAGAACATTCCTTTTGGGCTTTACACTTTCTAAAATGTTCTAAATAAATAATGGAGCTTTCACATATAAAAGGAGAGAAGACAAAGGAGAGACGAAGAAGAGATTCGGTGCATGTATTAAAGAACAAAGATGGGAAAAAAAAAACTCTTTTAACTATGCAAAATAATTCGATATTTTCCTACATTTTATGTGTCTATATATATGTGATATATATTGTTAAATAAATATTTGATGAAGAGGAAGTGTTGGTCAAGTATAGTTATATGTACTCCTATAGTCTTTCATATCCGGTTCAGAATTTGACTCTAGACTCTGTTACCTACATCAAGAGATTGTAATATTTGATTGTAAAACTAGGGTTTTGTTGGTAAAAAACATGATTTTGATGTTGGAAACAAATAACTTAAACTAATAAGGGAAAAATTATGTAAAAATAAATTTTATGGAAATGAGTTAAAACCTATTTAACCTTGCCATTCAGAAATAGATTTTTTTTATCAATATTGAGATACAACTGGTCGGCCCATTAGCCGAGTTCCTGCATAATACAAGCGGCGGAACTCGATAATTGGATATGTATGTGCGTCTAACTTTAGTAGATTTACTGTCTACCACTAAGCTAAAAGCCGCTTGCAACCATTCAGAAATAGATTTGGTTTTGAAAATGTTTTAGCCTTCTTTTCAAGTAAAAGAAAGAGTAAACATGTTTAATAGGTAAAACTATGAATATGTCGTTCATTATTCTTCCAAAAAATAAATCAATGAATATATCCATAGTATAAAGAATAATATGACTCAGACAAAAGAAATTGATTATAAATATTCTTAAAAATTAATTAATACACATGAAACAAATATTCTAGTAGTAGTAGTATAGGAATTTGTAAAGATAATATTGTGTTATCTCAGATTCGAGTGACTTGCTCGTGATTTCGAAGATATTTGCATAATTCATTTACTTCAGAATTAGTCGGATTTCATGGTTTATTGGTTTACGAATCTGTTGAACTAGTTCAAGAAAAAGTTCTAACAGATTCAAAGTTGTAAGTGTTTATAATGTTTATGTTATTTCCATTGAACCAAATTACTCAAGTTATAAAAAAACAACAAAAACTTCTTCTGCCTATTGTTACATACTACTATTTATAAAGTCAGATTCATGTTTTGTGTTACATACATGATATTAAGAGTTATTATCTGGTTCATATGTTTAGCTGCAAGTATTAGGAAATGGCTAGAGCCACACATAGCTTATATACACTAGATTGTTTGTATATATAAGAAAAGGTGAGTGTGTATAGATGCAATGAGATCGATGAAGGTGCGTTGGGAATAGGAATAAGAGGAGAGAGTGAGGGGTCCCGTAAAAGTATTATTGAAGATGGCAGTGAAGACAGTTTTGGTTTTGGTAGGGTCTCACTTTCCATGAACAGTTCTTCTCACTCTTATTAAGACTCTTTCTTCACTCAGAATTCAGAAGACAAGACCAACTTAGTTTTTTCTTTATATATTCTAAAATAATTATATTTCTTTAGAAAGGATTTTCATGTCTTTTACTTCAACTATTCTTTTTCTTTTTTTTTTCTTTTTTTACACTGGCCACCTTGTAGACCGTAAACCCCACATATGATTATTTTGTTCTTATTAGAGTGTTCTGTGAATTAATCCCGAGTACTAGGATCGAGGAGAAGGGTATTCAACCGGCTCATCCAACTCATCCTAGTCTTCAACTATTCTTTTTATAACTATATTTTAAAATAATTATATTTCACACTTTGTTTTTCTAGATAACCAAAGAGTTCTTAGATCCTATGAGAGGAAGCTGGACTATTCTCCTAAAGGTAGTAATACTTACATATAGATCTTCACTACCAATTCTACAAATGAGTAGTAAATATGTATTCATATCCATGTGAAGATCGAAACTCACTGGATAATCTCGACAAACACATAGAAAGATAAGTTCAACAGACTTTAATTTTCATTTAAATTAATGTTCGTGTGTACCTGAAATAGTATTCGTTAGTTCTTGAATAACCGAAATTATTGTGAAATAATTTCGAATATATTGGAGAGTCGAACTCACGAATAGGAGATGCCCGGACCTAGTATTTACCACTCGACCACAACTATCCGGTTTTTCACGCTTTGTTGCTTCGATAATTTTTTTCTAATTCCTAGCACATTCATGTAAACTCTCTCAGCCATTTCATTTTGTTTTGTTTTTGTTTTTCTTTTTTAATTAAGGTAGAACAAGAATTTTATGATTCTTTTAAGTATTTCCCAATTTAGTGTATAGACTATATGATTTTCAAAAATCAAAAAATGACAATAAAAACCCTTGAAGAAAAGGACGAAGAATTGCACATGGAGAAGGCCATGGGTGACAAACGTTAAGTGTCTTAATAATACCAAACTCGATTTCAGTGCCTTGGTCTGTAGGGCAAACTACAGTACTACTTTCTTCCAAAACAAAATTTTTACTTTTTGTTTTCTTCTCCTAAACTATTGATTTTAATTCTCATATAGTCTTTTAATAATTTGAGCTTGGATATTGAACCATGCATACGTGAGTCCAAAACTCACATGCAACTTAACCTTATAATGTATATATACGAATTTATTTATAAAACTATGATCCCGATCGAAAATTGCTTTCGTTGCGTTGAAAAACAAAAATATTTATAAAAGATTTAAATAAAATAAAACAGAGTCAAAAATAAACCAACTCATTTTCATTAACAACATCAAATATACTCCATTCAATAATTTCTAGATTGTATGTAATTATTTTTTCGGCCTTAAATCTTACTCTAAGCTAATTTATCTTTGGATATTATTATATCTAGATCTAGCTTTCTTTTGGAAGAGAATAGTATTCCAAATACTCTATGTGAGAAGCTTTTTTAAAACTTGAATCAAAATTTCAGCTATTTAGTTTGTTTAATTACCTCTCATAACGACGGAATTAAGAATAAACTTCTCTTCATAGGCAAGAGTGCATTTTAAGCTCTTATCTAAAAGTTTTAGTATGTTTGAGTAGTTGCTCTATCTGAAAATTTTTTATTTATCACTTATGGCTATTTGGTTTGTAGTTTAGATTTCATGCTAGATTTCATGCTTTTATGCTGTAATCGTGAACGTTTAAATTAATGGAATCTAATTGTTTGACAAAAAATTTTGTATGTAATACCAATCATATAACAGAACATACCGGTAGTGCAAATCTTCTAGGTCCTCTAGGCTTTAGATTTATTCAGTATTTTGTTTTTTTATTGTTTGTAATTCACTAGCTTAGTTGATAAACTAACTAACCAATAATTGTATTTGTAATAGAATGTATATGTGTGCAATTTGATTGTACTTTTTCTTTACAGTGAAAAATTGAAAACTGATGCAAGTATTCTTCGAATGTAGATTTTTTTAAATTAATACTCGATTCATCAATAATTTCTACAAAATAATACTCATTCTGTTTATTTATAGTTGATGTTTAGAAATTTTCACACATATTAAGAAAACATTAATTATTTTATTTTTTCTAAACAAAATATGTTTTATCACAACTTTTAAAATAATATAACTAATCACAAATAAAAATTTAGAATTTAAATAGTCAAAAATACCAAAAAATACATTAAATTTTGTATAGAAATCTTAAAAAATCAACTAAAATGAAACAATTTTTTTTCCAAAACTTCAGGTAAATAAAAATAAAAAGAGTATAAATGAGTTTTTGGTTCAATTAATATATCAATAAAATAATAATTTCTATAAGTTAATAAGAAATTATAATTTTGGTATATTCTCAATATTATTAATTTATAGAAGTTTTACTTCGTATAAATCCAAATATAAATATTTATCCGACAAATACATATACAAACATATGTAGACATAAACAGAAGAATCGTATAAAGACAAGAAAAAGATCTAAATATATATCTCTTTTCAATAAAATCGACTATATAAGAGATCTTATCCATTCGAACACCAAATCCAATGAAAATTACGGCTCCAAAAGTATAATTTTTTTTCTGAAAAGGATATATGAAATTGAAGAATCTTATCTTTTTCTATTTTATATAGACAGATAGACCTTCTACTATACAAGAGAATAGACTTTGAGCCACATAGTCAGCCACTATATCTTTCCACCATCTCTTAAACTAAATTTTTTGTGTCAACTCAATTATTTTACTAATAATATATTATGGCCAATAAAATCAATTTTGCCTATTAGATTACAAAGAAACCGAGTTTTTTTAGTTTGATGGTTAGAATAATTCAGCTAATAACTTAGCATTAGGATTCGATATTCACTACATTATGATAGTTTAAAAAAAAAATTTTAAGGGTGAACTTTAAGGTATAAATTTGGCTTTATCGATCCAATATTAATAAAAAAAAATTACGAAGAATAAAAGTGAAACTAAAACTGTTAAATAACCTTTTGAGTAGTACAAAAATTTCAAAATATGATCTGAAAGCTGATACTTCTTTCAGATTTGCCATAACTTCCAAACGATTTAGCATAAAACAACTTCTAATTCGGTATGCAAAATAAATAAATTTCTTCTTTGTCCACGAACCTCATGTATGAACCATCTATGTCATATGTAAAGCAAAATCACTGTAGTCCTAAGTATAACCACCGAATTGTTACAATCTTTAAATTGTATTAAAGACTAAGAAACATAAAATACATTTTAATTTTTTTTTTGTTAGTTAGTCTAATGACTTTTTATGCTATTTCGGAGAAGTTATAGATCAATTGTGTCTATTTTTTTGGTCAATATTGGATCGACAAGATTTGATCCATAGCTTAAATCCTACCCTTAAAATCCTTTTTTAAGCTACCATAATGCAGCAGGTAGAAATCGAACCCTGATGCCAAGTTATTAGCTAGATCATCCTAACCACCAAATTGAGAATAACCCAGCAAGTATATGTAAATAGAACATTACCACAGACCCACCTATTTCCGATCACATTTTAATTTTTTACCTTTTTATTTCTGTTGGGTAAAATTTTGGACTCATTCTACTCGTTTAAATAGCAAAGTATGAACCAATGAAATATCTACTATATGTTATCAAGAACAATTATTTTTTCAATATAATTGGATAAAAAGTATAATTGTTTGTAAAATTAATAGGAAATTTTATTTCCTTTTCTATATCTTTTTTGAATGTAGGCACGACAAAACTTTTGATATTTCCAAGTACATGTTTACATGTATATAAATAAATCAAATGAAATATTTAGGATTCGATGATCTAAGATCATATAATTCATAAGAAAAACAAATATTTCTCTTGTTCATAGACAATCGTTTTGTAGTTTTGTTCTTTTAGATTGGCCCAACGATTTTAGTTCGGGCCTATATTATCAAAAATCAAAATGGTAAGCTCTTTTATCTATTGGGGCCATGATACCAAATAGAAGGCCTCATCGACTTCTAGTTCGTATTAATTCTATTGTTTTTTATAGTGAATTTGGTTTGTTTTTTTTTTCAACGATAATATTAATATTTAGCCGGTTTATTAACATAATTCCTACATAAATTTTGTAGGCGGAAAGACTCGATCTCTAATTGTATATGTATGTCTGTCTTTAGTGGACTTACCACCAACTAGTAGATTAAAAGCCACTTGCAATTAGTTTGTTTTTTAGCTAAATATTAACTTGTTCTTTGTTCTTTTTTCTTTTAAGAATACGTTTACAATAGTAACATGTAAGACATGAAATCACCTATCTATATATATATATATATATATATATTTGTCAACATGTGGAACCTATAACCAAATCCTTAACAATATTACGTAATAGTTTTATATGATATCTATTAATATTTCAAATTATCTAAGAACATAACGGACTCATCATTTATATCTATATGATTGTTAAAATTATGTTTTCTTCACAATTGTGTCTTAGTTCTATATTTTTATATGCTTGTTAAATTAAATCTATCTACCAATATTCCAAGTAGTACGTGACGATTCCCAAGCATGCAAGAGTTGGATTCATAACTTATTTTTACGTAAAAACAAGAGAAAAGAACTATTTTATCTATTTATAAAATTTAATGATTACATTATAGAAGAATTTCACTCACTAGCAAAAAACTTCCTGATATTTCATCTTATGACAAAAGCAAATAAAAAACTATAAAATCTTGAAATTTTACCCTTATAACGATATTATATAATATATATATATATTTTTTGGTCAGATATATAATACATATATCTGTATTTAAAATGTTAATATGCTAAAAGTTTTTGTTTAGTGCTAAAAAAGCAGTTTTAGATGTAACTTATAATATTACTAGATATCAATAATGTTATTATCTTAACTCTTTCATTTTGATTAGAGTTAACATGTTCTGTAACTATCTATCAATAATATTATACGATAACATAATAATTAGCATTTTAATTAACACTACTTTAACATGTTAACTCTTTAATTTTTGGTTATAATTCATGTATATGCTACTATTCTATATTTTGCCATTTTTGCAATAATATAATTATATATTATATATCTTGTTAACTTATTTATTTACACTATTTTTTCTTTTTCCAAACATTAAACTGTAAGAGTATATTTGTCATTTGGTTACCAGATATTAAATAAAAAATCTTTTGTCATGTTTTCAATTACCTAAGAATCTATTATTATTCATTAATCTTACCTTTATAAAAATTAACTAATTTATTTATATTTAATTCTTTTAAAAAATTGAAACAAAATTCTAGAAGCAGCTTCTCCTTTCTTAGAGGATTGGTGGGATAATGGTAAGAAAGAAAAGCATTGTATCTTTGGATTTAATAGAGAAAAATAATTTGAAAGTATATTTTGTAAAGCAACCACCGTTACTTACTCGTGTGCATTTTTCTTTTCTCTTTTACTTTCCATATATATATATATATATATATTGAAACACAATTAATGATTTTTAAAATAATTTAAGAAGAATTACTAAAAATGCATCTTTTGAAATACATTTTTTCAAAACATATCCTCTAATGACCATTTTTTTTTTCCAATTTTCAACTGAAATAATATGTTTTGAAAATGATACATGCCAATAAGGGTGTTTTTGAAAATCTCCATAATTTAATCTCGAGTAATATAAAGAACATTGATCAAATCATCAAGTGGAAAGACAAGAATTCATCAAAATGAGATACATATTGTGACATTATTAACTACTATATGGTCAATATATGATATTATCGAAGGCAATTAAAGAAGGATTTGGCATTAAATGGAGTTATTGATAAAGATTGAGTTTGAAGCAATTGGAATCGGGTCGATAGGTGACAATTTAGTTTTTTAAATGTAAATTTATAGATTACAATTTAGATTTTTTAATTTTAATTTATAGATGTTTAGTTTCAATTTTTACTTAAAATTTGGAAATTGTTTCTAGGTTAACTGACTATATACTTGTTTAGATATAATACGAGGTCACTACTAATATAGTATCGGAGATATAGTTCTTCTAAAAATAGATTTTTAATATAATATGTAAATATTATTTATATAAGATTTATAGGGTTTGTTCTGATTATTCTTGATAAAATTATATATTTTTGTTAGTTGGTAAATGACAATAAATTATGTAGCTACGTTGGGATATATAAACATAGAAAAACCATAACTATTGAAATTTATCATATTTTGAGTCAAAGCATTAGTAATCATGCAATAATAACTTTATTTATAGCTTTTAATTAAATAAATTGTAATCCCTTTTTTTTTCTCTTTTACATGTATTGATTTATATATAGTTACGTCATGCGATTTTGTTTTGTGTTATAAATAAATATTGCTATCTTTGATTGCTCTTACACTAAATTACAGTTTTGTACCAAAGTTCAAGTTTCAAGACTTGTCTCTTTCAAAAAGAACAACTAAAAGCTCCAATATGACCAAACTTTTTGACGCATTTCGTTTATTGACTAATAATTCATTTCTCTTTTCATGAAAATTTATGTTTCTCATCTATTCCATTTGCAAATACTTTCTAAATCCACTAAGTTGTGTTCAAATCTTATTAATGTACCAAGTTGATTTTTATTTATATTTATTTAAAAGGATCAAATAACTATATTACAATAGGATTTATCATCGAAAGTAAATAAGCAATACAAACTACTCTTAAAATATTAAATGTCATATAAAATTGCCATTATATATCATCAAGAACTTATTTATGTAGTGTTGGTTTTATCAAAGTGTTTTCGTCTAAATTGTTCAACTTTTACTCTAGTTACGTGTATATTTGTAAAACTATATTTTAATTAATTGTTTTGAGAATTCATTTATAGTTGTTTTTTATTTATATATTTTTAAAGAGCTAATTGATGAGTAAAAAAATATTATATTTTAAGGATTAAAAGACAGTGTAGCTAGGGTTTGTAACTCACGACCAATTTTTATATTTCTTGCTTTTTTTTCTCTTAAGATCTATGTGATTAACCTTTGATATTGTTCTATTTTACAGTTTTGCATAACAATAATTGAATTAAATATTCGTTAGAGAAAACTATTGTAAAAAAATAAGTATGTAACTATTCAACCCTTAAATAATTTTTTTTTCAGACTACACTATTTCAAACTTTATTAATTTTTTAGATGTAAATATATACATATATATATATATATATTTGACTATAATACTCGTTAAGTTGCTGGTTTGTTATTTCACTATATATATTGTCAGATCTAGTTCCTCTTTTTTAGATTAATTTCAGTTCAAGTTTCGAATATTATGTCCAGAATTATGAAAATGTGTTTATATGGTTCTAATTCTGCCACTGGCTGTACATATTAGTCGATCGAACTGTTTGTGGGCAAGTTTGAAATTGGCTTTTCGTGACATTGTTGCGTTAATAGCTACGTGGTCCTATCGTAATAGTAACAGGAAAATATATACTTTTTTAAAAAGACAACATATGACATGCAATTATATGTCGGAAACTAAAGATAATTATGATGATGTGTCTTAAGAAACCCTCAATTATTTGATATCATATGTCGGCTGGTCAATAAAGAGTAGTATTAATTGTATAAAATTGTTTTAGAATTTTTTTTTGTTTTTTATTGATATTTAAGATTTCTATACAAAATTTATTGCACTTTTGATATTTTTGATTTTTAAAATTTTGTAGACTGATTTGTGATTAGCTAAACTATTTTGGAATTTGTGATAAATTATATTTTGTTTTAAAAAATAAATAATTTTTTAATATGTGTAAAATGTTTAAAACATTAACTATAAAAAAATCGAGGGAGTATAATCAATGTTCTTACGTGTTCCTCTATATGTATATAGAAGATATATACAGTATACAAAATGGATTTTTCGACTTTAATATATTGCGTTATTTGTTGATTTTATTATAATAATGCTTCAATTAAGAGGTTGAAATCGGATTCTTGGTGAGTTTGACATGTGTTATTTGCTTTTTTGATAAAAGATAAGAAAAGTCTCTCGTGGGGTTCCCATGCATAAAAGCAAAGTTATTTTTTTACTCCATAACTATTCTCTTTTTTAGTTATTTTATACTAGTTTTTAAAATTAAACTCATGCTAATTTCGAAATATTATAAACCTTGCTTTATATAGTTCCGAAATTAGACTCTTTCTTTTAGTTATTTTAAAATTTTTATGATTTCGATCATATATATTTAATGCTCTATAATTTTCAAAATCGATCAAACAATGAAACATGTACCAAAGATAATTAATCGCCATTTGTATATATATTTATAGAATGACTTTAATCATATTTCAATATTGATCTAGTGATGTTTTTTGTCCCCTAATTGTATACAGATATTTTATTTTATGCAAGAACATACTTCCTCTATTTCATATTAGTTGTCATTCTAAACCTTTTTTCAAATTACTTGTCATTCTCATTTTTTAATGTAATTTTTGAATAAAATTTCCAAATATAATATTGCTATCAATATCATTTAACACTAATAGATGTTGTAACTAAGATTGTAATTCAATGTTTTTGTGACGTTAATATGATCAATCTACAAAAATTCTTAATTTACGTAAAATAATCTAAAATGACAAGTAAATAAAATGGAAGGAGTATTATATTTGATTATTAGCATTAAATGAGTGGTTCCATAAGTTGTTGCTTATTTTGTTACCAATCATAATTCTATTTGAAATAAATAAGCTTTTGGAAATCAACACTTAAAATAATTATTTGAAATTATTTATGATCTTTTAATTTAACCGCTGGTTCCAAGTAAATTTGTTTATAAGTATTTTCCTCTACTAGCTTCAACCTTTTTTTTCAAACAATTTTTTTAACTGTCTTTGTCAAACAAAATCATATATTAATATTGGCTTCATTTCTTTGACTATTTTCACTAGATGCAAATTATCAGATAGTTATGCATTATATACACACATGCTCAGAAATTAGAGTATATATTAATTTGTTTGTCAACAGTTATATCAATGAAATCTGATTTATAATCTAAACTCATTATTAAAATCTCATATAAATTAAATCAAACTTACATATGTGAGTTATTAGTTGGGATATGAAATCAAGAAAAGTTAGACAAATATTATAATTATTTGATTTTTTCAATTTATTTAATACGAATGACGTGGAAAAGAAGCTCGTCATGATTACACATTCCAAAGTGTAGTTGTGAAAAATAGGAAGCATCAAAAATAAGCACATAAATGGTTATGGTGGTATACGGAATCATTGATGAAATTGTGGGAAACCACATGAAAATTTATTAAATATTCATTTTGTTCAGAAAATATTAAAACTAAAGTCCAAAAATTTGACGAAATAGTTACAAAATTTAAGAATAATTTTTAGGTTGTTCGAATAGACAGAACTGAAAGAGAGCAATTTCAATATAAGGTTGAGTCAATATTTGAATGTCAAAAATATCTCACATCAATAACTGAGATCGAAATGATTAAGTTTGATATGAATATATTTTTATGATCAATTAGTTTTAAATTAGAAGTCTATGATTTTTAATCATAGAACAGAATTTAAGGTTGTTTATGTAATATATGAATCCATTTTATTGTATTTCTGAGACTATAAATTTAGTAGTGTTTATTCAATTAAGATTTATATTGACTTTTAATAATTTGTATGATTTAAATTAATGGTTACAAATCATCAAAAATTAATATAAACTTTAATTGAATAAGGACCCTTTATACTGTGTTTTATTGATCATATCTCGATATCTAAGTGAAAAATATCTTATATTAAAAGTTCAAAATAATTTAGTCCAACATGAGTTATTTTGCAAGTGACATTTAGTTTAGTAGCATATGGTAAGTCCACTAAAAACAAGTATATTTGTATGTTACGGAGTCGAGTCCCGTCGCCTGCATTATACAGGAACTTGGCTAATGAGCCGGCCAGTTGTGTTTCAATGTTAAAAAAAACATGAGTTATTCTACCACTTTGTCTTTTCTTTTGTCAACATCAATATTGGGCCACAATGGCCAGCCTATTAATCAAATTCTTACATAAATCCCGTAGGCGATGAAACTCGATCCCTAATTATGCATGTGCGCTTGCCTTTAGTGGATTTATCACTAACCAGTAGACTTGGGTTGAAAATCAATTATCTTAATAATTTGATTATGTGAATCTACAAAATTTATATCTAAATAATTTATAATGAAACGTATTTAGGTTTAAAAAAATCCAAATATTATTGGAAATGTGTTTATCTCTGAATATTCGTTTTCAAACAAAGAAATATTGGTGGAAGAATATAAACTTTTAAGTATATAGAAGAAGAAAACAAATGCTTTATATAGAGCACTTAGTAGAGACAACCTCTTGTAATGATGCGACCTTCATATATTCTTAATTTTGAGATTAGCATGTTGACTACTTAGTGGGATTTATATTGCTATGCATATACTTTATTTTTCTTTCTTAAAAAATTAAAAGAACTATACTATTTTTATGTTATCAATATGGATTTTTCACCTGTTTGGATCCTCAGAAATCTTTATGAAGTGCCTGAGCTTTAACTACTTTCGTGTGCCATTCCTAGACAGAAATAAAGACAAAGCAAAGCAATACAAATTTCTTATATTATGATTGTAATAATTTATAGATACAGAAGATTTTAATAAAGTATAAACATATATATTTCATGAAAATATAAAGTGACAAGGCATTGTATTCCAACTTATGGATAATATATATATATATATATATATATATATATTGAAAGCATGCAGATTATTGTATTTTCATTATTTTTGTTAAAACACATATATGCAGATTATTGTAAATGTTTATAAATAATTTTATATAATAATGGAATATTAGATGTTGTCTATTATGATTTTCATAAATAGAGAATTGAATTAATACAACATATATATGTATATATATATATCTCTGTGTGTGTGTCATGTGTTTGAATTTAGTTATTCTAAGTTACATAAATTAATAAATAAACAGTTCCTGTGATTTTTTGCAACCACAATTTTTTTTCTCAAAGACTAAAACATATGTTGGAATTTAGTTATTTTTGTATGATTTATATAATAAGAATATATATATATATATATATATANNTATATATATATATATATATATATGTACCGCTAATTCACAGGAACCTCTTGCTAAATCTTTTTTTGTTTCAATTGTTTTTTTTTCCATTTTATCTTAATGACTATAATAATCACCCCAAATATTTGTCACCAAATTATTATTAATATTTATCAAATAATTAGAAAAGTGTTGGAACTTCCCCGAGAGAAATCTCATAACACTCATCAATGGTCTTAGAAGAATGATCAATTCAAACCCTTACTTAATTATTTGTGTGAATTATAACTAGATCAGCAAATATTATAAGAAAAAAACAAAATTATTCAAATAAATTGCTCTATATTTATTTATTACTGATTTGCTAGCATCTAGACTTTTGTCAGAATATTTTGTTTAATTTATGTAGAAATATGAATCATTCATTTTGTCCATTGAAGTCATATTCGATACAGTTTATTTATATAAACAAAATTACAATATCCATAGTACAATAAACAAAAAAAATAAAAAGACATTTTCTTCTCTTATTCATACTTTGATTCTTTTGGACATATCTAGTTAAACAAAAAGGTTTGATTCTGAGGAAGTAGATTAAGGAGTCATTGGTATAACCAAAACTTGGCCTCTATTAAAATTGGTTCGGTCTTCTTCTTCTTCTTTTTCGTCTTCCACTGTATTGGTTGGTAACTTCATGATTTTAGAGTCATCGATTTGTTTACTCTTACTCCATAAAAATATGTATAAACCAATTATAACCACCACAGATCCGATAACGCTGCAACAAAAAAAAAACTAGTGTCTTGTTAGTAGAATGATCATTGTATCTTTGTATAAAAACTAATGTTAAGTTAGTCAAATAATGTTCTCTTCAAATTCGTCATGAAATATTTGTCGAGAATAATTAAAAAGGGTAAAAACAAGATAAAAGAATTCGATTAGGCACGATGAATATAAATTCCGTCAAAAATCCGTAAGAAAAATGTGAAATTCTCAACGGTTTATTTCCATCAAATTTTTTAAAAATATTAGTTTCTGGTCAAAAATCTCAATATAGAAGGGTGGGTTTTCAAAAATATACGACAAAAATATTAAAGGGTAAGTTTTTTAGATTTATGAATATATCTTCCTAAGTAAATCGCAAAATTCGATTAGGCACGACAAAACCTAAATTACAGAACCTATCCTTTAATAGGAGTATATTTAAAAATCTACAATCAGTTATATTCATAAATCTACAAAACCTACCCTTTAATATTTTTGTTGTATAGTAAACTGATTGTAGATTTATGAATATATCTTCCTAAATACATCGCAAAATTCGATTAAGCAAATTTGTAAGAAAATTGCGACGGAACCTCAACTGTTCATTTTCGTCGCTAATTCGTTACAAATTGGTTTTTTTGATGGATACCATTTTCATCGAAATTTATTTTAGTTAGGTATAAAACTGATTGTAGACATATGAATATACCTTCCCAAATAAATCATACGATGAAGAATCAGAAAATCGAACAAGGTTGCAGACATAAGCGTGACTGGACTAAATGCTGAGGTAAAGACAGGTCCTCGTTTCTTTATACACCACGATATTCCCACCGTTCCCATCGCTTGTGCTACCACACCCTATAAATAGACAATACATAGATCAATGTTTTAAAACTACAAAAAAATCGATTTTTCAGACAAAAATATTGTGAAAAATAAGGTTATTAATTAGCCATCCAAATTCATCACGATATTTTACTATCAAAATTTACGGATAGATTCTCAGCGGTTAATTTTTACCAGTCGAAAATTCTCAACAGCTACGCCTATCATCGATATAATTAGGTCAAGTTTATGAATCTATCTTATAGTATATATATCTTGAACCCAACATATTGTCAACTAATATATATATATATATATAGAGCTTATATAATTGTACTTCTTTGAATAAATATTCGATAAATTAATAAATATTATAAATTTATATAAAAAATTAATCTTAAATCAAAATTTCGGTTTAACTAATATATCAATAAATTAATAATCACTCTAAACTAGTAAAAAAATATAATATCATTACTAATTTATAGAAGTTTGACTGTAAATATACCGCTATAATAACCGTGACGATGGTAAGCTCATCTCTAAGGATCCATTCATGTAGTTGTCTAGTCTTGATCAAGCTAAGAAGACCGCATTGGATCGTACCAAAGATGGACAAAATAACAGTACTAGAGTATGGACAAGGATAATTTATGTTGATTTTGGCTTGTATAAGCATCCAAGAACTAAAAAATACAACTCCTGTCATTAAAAGCAAACAACCTTTAACCCAATTCACATGTCTTGTTTGGTTGTTTGAAATAGTTGTTTGGTCTTGAGAGTTCGTTAATGGAATGCCTTGATACATCGTAAGAAGTAAAGCTCCTACTAAACTTATCAAAGTTCCAAAAACGACAATGTATCCTAATTTTGTTTTCAGATTTAGCTTTTCGAACCTGAAAAACATTTAAAAAGGTGATTATTATCAAATGTATAAGGTACTTTTTAATATATATTATGATTATATTAATTGATAGTAAAATGTACCCAAATATTAACGCCATGACAAAAGTAAGAGCAGGCATTATGGACCAGAAAGCAGATCCCAATGTGGCTGATGTGTAAGAGAGTCCAAGCAAGTAGAAATATTGCATCAAACTCGCCCTAACAAAAAAAACAGAAATAAAGCAAAATAAAAATTATTATATTATATTATAGGGTTTTTATAAAAAATAAGCATTTTATTTAACAAAAAATAAAAATAAAAATTTTATTTTCAAAAAATACTTTTGATAATATTTAAGATACAAAATATTAAAACCTGATTCGTGTAATGTAGAAATACCAAATTAAAATATGTTTTACTTTGTGATATTTGTGAAAGAAAAATTAGATTTAGATATTATTTATAAATGCCAAAATATTTAAATATTTAAGAGTTACTTATTTTTTAGAGTTTCCAAGATTATTTTTTTCATAATTAGTTAAATATTATATTATATCTTGCTCAGCAAAAATCAACTGAGGAAAATAATTGTAAGAAATAATTCGTGGAATGAAACTTACCCAAAAAGAGCACTGACAAAAAGCTGACACAAGATGCTTATGGTTAGCTTCGGTCTTGTTTTTCTAAACAAAATCATCAAAAATCCAAACACATATATAAACATTCTTAAACTTGTCATATGATTTATTTGTTAGGTTTTACTATAAAGAAAGTAAAGTAAAATAAACGAGATCTACTACATAATAACAGAAATATTATAGACAAAATTAATAACGTAAAAGAAACTAAAAAACAAAAAATTTAGAATAAAATTACCTTTCCCAAAAATAAGCAATAGGAAGAAGAAAAATTGTGGAAATAGCCAAACGATAAGTAGCAATAACCATATGATTAATTCCTCCATCAAGAACTTTTTTTATTAATGCATTAACCATTCCTGCAATTGTATTATTTCCAATTATCACGATCAATAGTATCCATTTTCCATCAATATAACCCATAATGATTATTATTTAGATAATTAACTATCAGTTAATTACTTAATTAATAACCAAAAAACTCTCTTTCTAACTTCTTCTCTCTAGTTTATTCAATATGTTATTCGAGTCTATCATATATATATGTGCATGAGCAAAGGCCATTTAATTTTCACAATTTTTTTTCATTTTAATTTGACAAAAAATGCTAGCTTTCATTATCAATAATTAGATGATATAGATAGATATATAAACTAAACTCTAAATCTTATCGTAAGAGATTATATAACTACCTAAAATCAAAAAGTCCATTGAAAATAATTACATATGTGAATATTTAATCATATATTCGAAGTTAGCTATGAGTTTATTTTATTACTATGGTTTTTTTTTTGCATATGTATATTTGAGGGTAAAGAATACTATATCCAATAATAAGCAATTGTCTGTATACTTTGCTTTTATGTCTTCTTAAAAACGGAAATAAATAAATTAATGTCATGTATATATATGTTTTATTGTGATGTATTAACGATATATTAATGATTTAATCAAGGAGTTAAAAAACTATAATTAAGATAATGAAAACTAAGTTTATAATAAATTTAGTACACTATTGTTATCTACAAATAAGACTAGACACAAAATCACTTACACTATAACAAAGCTCGAACTTGTTTTTGTCGTGACATCTCTTAAATTAATCAAACTATGTGGCACTAATCTAATTAACAATTGTTTTCCTTTTGTTCACGTTACTAATCAAGAGTTCAATTATTGTAATCATTTCGAAAAAATTAAAAGTGGCTAAAGTACAATCATTTTCATTAAATAAAAGAAAATTTTACATTAAATAAGAAAAACAAAATTAACGTGCTTTAAGTTAGATGTTTAGACACTCTGTAAATTAATAATACGCCAAATTCTATTTATGTGATTAACTATAATTTATTCATATATAATTATTTTTATTAGAAATTAGATAGATAATTCCTAATATCAAAATAATAGATTTCATATGCTAAAAGTTTAAGCCAATCAAAATCAGAAAATAGGATCAAGTGACTTTCCAGAAAGTTGAAAAAGAAAAGATGAAGAGAAATGGTTTCGTCTACTTCACGTACAAAAGATTCATAATTGACTTAATCAATACTCTACTGAGAAAACGAAATGAATCGAACATCAATTATATTGATGGATGATTGATACGAAAGATATTGAAAGCAGATCAATGATCTTTTATACTTAGTCGATAAAATACTGTATTAGAATATGAGCTTCTAACTCAAAATCAATTGGCAATGAGTGGAGAGGCTCATATCTTATATATATATTAGAGAGAATCTTTTCCAATTTCCGATGTGGGATGTTATTCCCTAATATGTCCCCTCGAGATGATAGGTTGGATAGCGTAGATCGTGGGCTCTGATACCATATTAGAATATGGGCTTCCAACTCAAAACTAATGGGCAATGAGTGGAGAGGCTCATATCATATATATATTATAGAGGATCCTTTCCAACTTCCGATGTGGGATGTTATTCTCTAATATACTGTTCGAATATGATATATCTCACATTAGAAGTTGGATCACTCAAATCTAAAATGCTATTCCGCCTTTGTTAATTAGTTTGAGTTGAAGTCCATAATTTATCATACTGTAACAAAATTATAGCAATCTGATTAGATTTTCAACAGAAAAATATATTATAAAAAATTTCAGATTGAATAATTTTTTTTGTTAGGATTCTGAAATCCATCAGAAATCCATCGACCGTTAGTAACATATTCTCCTACCACGGAGTAAAGGTCATTAGCGATAAATTTTATGAAAATAGTGAAAATATTTAACATTGAAGGTTTTCTTTGGACCAAGGCAAATAAACTAAGCCTAGAGGTGACAAAGAATGAAATCAATAAGAAAGGAACTTTAGTTACAATGTCCAAAATAAAATGTTTCACTTAAATCAGGACTCGTAATTTGGTAGTAAAGGATAGAGATAAGTCTCTCGCTACCCGATTTCAAGATTTGGCCACAGAATTTTCACATTGGATTTTCCCAGGTCCTAAATAAATATATGTTCAGGCTCAAACTGAAGGTCTAGGATCTAGAGCCGAACCTCTTAACTACCAAAAAAAAAATGCTTCACTTAAAGCAACCAAAAATCGATCTTGAACTGAAATAAAACAACCAGGATGAGCTTGAGTCCACATGAAATTATAATTCCTGCTGATGTAAATCTTTTAGGCCTATCTTAGGTCCTTTTTTATTCGACTTTGCAAAATATTCCCACGAAATCTTTTAACAAAGAAAAAAACAACACATACCCACAACATTATTGTCCCACTACTTTGAAGAGAACCTTAACAGAAGAGAACCTTATAAGCTTTGAGTGATTCTAGAGAGTAACTATAATTAAATGTCTGCAAAATGTAAATATTTTTTTTCCCCATGATGTGAATATAGCAATGATCTTTAAACAGGCAAAACCAATATTTAGACGGAATGGTATCTGTCGAGAATTCTTTATAGATTTTTGGTGGTACAATTTTTCCGGTTAGATTTTTCCAACGACTGTTTATGTCGTTAGAAATATAATCAGATTTCTAACTTTTTTCTTTTCAGATATCATTGTCCAAAATGTGAGTTTGTAAAAAGTTTAGTAGATTAATTTGTTTTTTTTGTCAACAATTGCATGACAAAACCTAATTAATTATTTTTTTGTCAACATTCCCTCCTTCAACAGATTATTCTCTCTTGGCCTTAAACTAGTATCCAAATAGTTGAACATGACATTTATTATTAATCTAATAAAATCATCTAAAAATTTATAACATTATCCAAAATTTCTCACACCAACATTTCTCACAACAAAATTTATAACTTATATATATATATATATGCATATATTAGTTGATATTAGTAGGGTTGCTCAATGTGGTGGAACTTTTTTTCTTCTTAATTAGTTAATTAATTATGTTGCTCAAAATGGTTTTTTTGTTAAAGAAAAACATAAACCATTTTTTGTTTCTATTTGATCTAGAACATTAAGTCTTTTGATGTTGTTGATCAGTCACATAAGTCGCTGGTCAATAAAGAGTCAAATGTATAACTACCACTCTTCATTACGTGTTCCTTTATATGTTATTTTATAACTTTATATACTATTGTTTTAATAGAATACTATACATAATTCACTTCTCCACTTAATTCTTATATATTATTAGTAATGCGTAAATTAAGGGGTCGAAATCGAATTCTAGGTCACTCTGACACGTGCCACGGCTTTGTTTCTGAAAATAAGAAAATATTTTTCAACAAAATAAAAAACAAGTTAAGAAATTCTCGTGGAGGTAAGCCATGCAAAAAAGCAAAGCCATAAAATTAAATTTGGCAAAAAAATCCCTTTGAAGTAGGCTTAGGCTAATTATTAGTTTTATTTATTTTAGTTTGAATATAAAATTTGCTATATTTACTAAAACAGTTTTGCACAAACTACAAAATAGTAGAAAATGTATTTGGTAAAATGGTTAAATGTCATATAAAGTCTTTTTTGTAATTTTTTATACATATATATGTATTTTCTAACTGGTAATTTTGTATGCATCAGTACGAAAAATACTGTGTTAGTTGTAAATTATTATAAATATAAAAACAAAATACATTTATAATAGTTTATATGCTAATTTGTCTTCTTTTTTTTCTTTATGTGACCGGTCATCACATGTATAATAATTTATTAATTTTTATGGATATTATTATCTTGTTTTTTTGTTAAAGTTATTATCTTGTTGTTGTTAAGATATCTTTGAAGTGTTGTGTCGTGTGGCATCCATCGCTCAGCACTCAGCAGTATTATAAAGACAAGACAAAGCAAAACAACTTACTAAAGTAAATAAATAATTTATAAATAAATGAATAGTTTTTTAAAGTAAAGATATGTAATTCGAAAATAATATAAAGGCAGAAGAATGCATTATGATTGGATCTAGCAGCCAAGTGCCTTAATATTTCTTGTCTTTAAGATATAAAAGTATTCTTTGACATTAAACTATCGTAAAAGCATGCATGCAGATAATTGATAATGTTCATAAATAATTTTTCTTTAAGAAAACATAAATTATATATATTAGAACTTGACAAAAATAGGGGTTTAATTTCAACTGAAATTCTCATATATGAAGACAAATCGAATTATAAAATAACCTAACAAGAATATAAAGTTCTATATATATTGAGTTAACCTATTATATGTATATATATATAGTATACATTTACAAAAAAAATATGGGTATTGTAATGTAAGAATTATACTTTATTTTAAAGGATAATATCTATCAGAAAATCGTGTGAAAATTCCGCTGGAACAGAGAGTTTTTGCGAGTTTTCTTCTTATTTTTTAAAATCTAGACAAATACCATTTTAAGATTAAGTGTAGTTGATCAAATAATCAAATTTAAATTTAAAGTTTTGATTATAAAAAATAAAGATAATGTAGGTTACTGAAATCATATTTATCAGAAAATTTCAACAATTTTAATTATGTACGTTTTATTAATTTAGATAGAATTTTAAGTTCTGAAAATTGATTAAACAAGAAGTTTAAGGAGATAAATTAAGGAGTCATTGGTATAGCCAAAAGATTGCCTATATTAATCCTTGTGCGGTCTTCTTCTTCTTCACTTTCTTCTTCCACCTTATTTGTAGGTAACTTCATCAATAACTTGTTTTCTTCAATTTGTTTGGTCTTACTCCACAAAAATATGTATAAACCCATCACAACAATCACTGATCCGATAACACTGCAACCAAAACAAAAGATTAGACATAAGACTCATATATAGTATGTTTAAAAAAAAATTTAGGCTTCAGTATTTGTGAAAATGTTTGGACCCTATGCAATTTTTCCACTAGCACAGCCTCAAAATTGGTCCTGCTAATACTAAATAAGTAGTGTAAAACATATTTATCACCGAAAATCAAATTACAAATAAAACAGACCAAATCAACGCATGTAAACTACAACATAGACATTTGCATAGGATCCATAACTTAAAAAGGCCCAAAATTTTATTTTTATTGTCAAAATATTAAAAAAAAAAGACCCAAATTTAAGAAAAAATACCCAAAAAATATTCCTAACATAGTTAATATTAGAATAATATGACCCAATTTTAAGAAAAATATCAAAATTTTATTTTTTTAACCTAATTAATTACTAAATTTTAGAATTTATAAAATATTGGGTCTCTTTAAATCATATCTTAATAGAAAAAACAATTTTGAGCCCATTTGAAACATAGTATAGATAAAAAAATTTTGTACTTTGCCTAGGGTACTTAAAAACTATAAGACGAGGCTGACCATACCAATATAGTTTATACTATGCTTAATTTACAGGTAATTAATGCATGCATAATTTAATTATATAAAATAACATATTTACCTTCCTAAATAAATCATACGATGAAATATCATAAAGTCGAACAAAGTCGCAGACATAAGTGTGACAGGACTTATTGATGAAGTGAACACAGGTCCTCGTAGCTTAATAACCCATGATATTCCCACTGTACACATTCCTTGTGTAACAACACCCTATAAAACATATAAACACACACATATAAATCAATGTTTTGTCTCAAATTATTTACATAATACTAATGTAAATTTATACAAAATAGTGTACCGCAACAACGATGGTGATGATGGTGAGTTCATCAGTAAGGATCCATTCTTTCATATCTCTAGTCTTGATCAAACTTAGAAGAGCACATTGAATCGTACCAAAGAATGATAATATAACAGTACTCGAGTATTGACATGGATATTTGACGTTTATTTTGGCTTGTATAAGTAACCAACAACAAAAAAGTGTTATTGCAGTGAATAAAAGTAGACAACCTTTGACCCAATTTGCATTTTTTGTGTGATTGTTTGAAGTATTTGTTTGGTCTTGATGAGAGTTCGTTAATGGAATGCCTTGAAACATTGTAAGAACTAAAGCTCCTCCTAAGCTTATCATAGTTCCAAGAATAACGCACCATCCTACTTTTGTTTTCAGATTTAGCTTTTCGAATCTGCAACAAATGTTTTTAAAATTGTAAGACTACATATATAGTTCAAAAAATGTTTTTTTCTTTGTGACGACCGGATAAATCTCCAACTAATCTCTAAAAATCAGAAATTTGGGTTTTCTCGTCACTGAAAACGTAAAAAAAATGGAACTAATTTCAATAGTAAACCGATTTTTAGTTATAATAAAGTTTTAAAATTCTAGTTCTAAAATGAAAATAACATATAGTGGAGATTAAAATAATATCTTGTATTTTTCATTATAAATATAATATATATCAATATATTAAACTATATTTCTTGCAGTTAATATTAATTTAAACACCTGATATGAAATTGAAGGGGAGAAGAATACAAATTTTAATTATATAATAATGGTTTATATAACTTTATACTATATATTAAATAGAGATATATGTGTGTATATTTTTATACGATGTAGGAATTTTGGAATTTTTTTTTTGTTAACCAGAAAGTGGTTGGGCCTTGAGCCCTAATCCACTTCCCTAAGCCCGGAGCTAGCCTTTGACTACTATTTTTGGCTCTGATCATTCCTCTCCGCATGAGGTTTGAACTAGTAATCACTCAGACAAATGTTTAGGGTGCTGCCAATTAAACTAGCTTATCCGGATAGCATATATTTATATAAAGGCTAATAGCATATATTTATATAAAAATAAAAATGAATTTAAAATCTTTGTAATAAAAATCAATATCGTGAATAAGACGTTGAAAAAAGCCTCTTGTAGAAAATGTACCCGAAGACTAAAGCCATAACAAAAGTGAGAGCTGGCATTGTTGCCATGAAAGCAGATCCTAACGTGGCTGAAGTGTAAGAGAGTCCAAGTAAGAAGAAATATTGCATCAAACTTGCCCTGAAAATATGTAAAATTAATTAAAAATGAAAATGATTAATATAAGATTGTATTGTCCATACAAAAAATAAAAAATAAAAACTGAAACTTACCCAAAAAGAGCACTGACAAAAAGCTGACACAAGATGCTTATGGTTAACTTCGGTCTTGTTTTCCTAAACAAAATCATGAATTCGAACTTTTATTTTTATGAAAGAACAAAATCTGATTCCATATCCGTACGTATAAACATTTGGAAATTTCTAATATGCTTTTTATAAATTATTTTTGTTTTTTACTTTCATTTTTTTGTTATCTATAAATTATTTTTGTTGTGAATATTTAGATCAAATAAAACTTGGTTCTATAATCATATTATTCTTTAGTCACAAAATAATATTTTATGACTATTTAGAATGGAATTTGGTGAAAAAGATACAAATACGAATATTTAACTATTCAATTACAGATGTTTAACAAAACAAAATATTTAGTTAAAGACACTTCCCCGGTTCTATAATTTATTTATTACGAAAATAGTAAATTAAATACTCTCTCAGTTTTAAATTGATAAATATTTTAATTATTTTCGCACACACACACACACATATATATATATATATATATTCATAAAGAAAAATCGTGAAATAATAATTTAACCTAATTTATTATTTTAAAAGTATAAAAAAGAAAATTGTTAAAATAACCCTGGCCAAATTTTTATTTTCAAAAATACTTTCTACTTTGTTCTGTTTTTAAAGGAAAATGATATTTTTGAATTCTTAAAAATTTCAAGAACAATAACTAAGAATCGAGAATAAAATAACACATACGGACAAAACAAGAAACATTGAATTAAATATATATTAAATTTATATAAAACTTATTTTTTGAAATAAGTTTTTTCCAGAACATCTAACCTTTTTGAAATAAAAGAAATAACAAGAAGAAAAAAAAGAAAGAGAAATTAATGTAGAGATGAAGCACATTGATCGATCGTTGTATTATTATCTTCTTTTAAGATTTCAAAACAAAATAACCACAAATTTTTTGAAAATAGTTCATAATAAATAAAGAAGTAACCAAATGAAAATTTTGAAAAAAACAGAAAAAAAAAGAAATATTACCGTTCCCAAAAATAAGCAATTGGAAGAAGAAAAATTGTGGAAATAGCCAAACGATAAGTAGCAATAACCATATGATTAATTCCTCCATCAAGAACTTTCTTTATTAATGCATTAACCATCCCTGTAACTACGTTAACAAGTATTATCATGATCAATGGAACCCATTTTCCATCGATATAACCCATGATTAATAAGCTAATTAACTTTGTTAATTAATTACTTAATAATCAAACTCTCTCTCTCTCTCTCTCTAGACCTATCTTTCTCTCTTCTCTATGATCTCTTCTTTAACTTGTTCGAGTAGTGAAGCATGGAGGCTACATGAGGACACACATATATATACACATTTATATAATATTATACTATGAGTGGGAGATCCTCTTATAAGAGTAAGAAAATGAATTATAAAGAGGACAACTTGTTAGCTGATCTGGATTCTTTTATAACACACGAAACATTTTGATTTCAACAGTAGATAGTACATGATACCTTTTCTACTATTAAGATTTGAGGTATCTAAATTTTTGCCGAATTCTTATTAGTCTAGTGGTTTAGATATGACCCAATTAACGGTTATAATATCAGAGTTTCTATTATTTCCCGTTACAAGTGAAAAATTTTAAAGAATTTTAGATAGTAGATTTTGAGAAATTATGCTATGTCTATCCGGTTATTGATAAAACCAATTTAGATTCATCATTATTTTTCAACAATTAAATCAATAAATTCCCGATTTATATTCTAAAATCTAGACCCTATGACGTAAAGTTATGTACCCCAAGGTTTAACCGACATCTTTTCTTATACAAGACTCGAATTCCAACAAAAATTATTCACAGATGGATATTTAACTAGTTAATCAAAAAATATTTCTCGCTTAATCGATTTAATTGTCCGATTTGGTTACAGAAGTTTTTTATGAAAAAATAAGGAATTATCTATTAGATGTTTGTAAAAAAATAGGAAAGAATTTGGCTTGTATATAGAGATGTCAAACGGAGACCATATGTCCGTGGATTTTGTCTAATCCGCTCCGTGGTGGGGCGGGTCTAGACATATATTTTTGGTCTCCTTAAAAAATGGGTCTTGCGGACTGACCGGCTGCGGGTTTAGTGAGTTTTGTTTGTGGATTTACGGGTTAGCGCGCGGGCTATGTATTTTTTTAAAAAGCAATACATAATTTATTAAAACCTTAGATTCATATAGTTATCACATGCTTTTTCATTATTAATATTCTCAAAATTTAACTTTAAAACCAATCAAAATTATTTTAAAATGTTTCTCGAAAAAAATAAAATCATAACTTTTTTAGTTAGAATAGAAATTTAAGATTTTTTATATTGTTAAACATGATACAAATATTATTTGAAAATTTTCAATAATTTTTTTGTAATCAAATATAGTAAGTTTATAGAAAATTATATTCTATAAGATTACCTAAAATTCTTACTATTTTACTTATTTTAAATTAATTTAATTATTAATTTCTCAAAAAACATAGTTTTTATATATATTTAATGCTAATATATATTAGACTATTATATAATTTTTCATATCTTAAATTTTTTATTTTATTTATTTAAGTTCAATGTTATTATAATTTTTTAATAAAAACTTTAATTCTTACTATTTTACTTATTTTCAATTAATTTAATTATTAATTTCTCAAAAAACATAGTTTTTATATATATTTAATGCTAATATATATTAGACTATTATATAATTTTTCATATCTTAAATTTTTTATTTTATTTATTTAAGTTCAATGTTATTATAATTTTTTAATAAAAACTTTAATTCTTACTATTTTACTTATTTTCAATTAATTTAATTATTAATTTCTCAAAAAACATAGTTTTTATATATATTTAATGCCAATATATATTAGACTATTATATAATTTTTCATATCTTAAAGTTTTTATTTTAGCTATTTAAGTTCAATGTTATTATAATTTTTTTAATAAATGAATTTAAAATAAAATATTAAAGTATAGCATGTGGGTCAGTCCGCTTGTACGTCAAATTTAGCGTGGTGGACCTGAACATTGTTTTATAAACCGTGATCCTAGCAAACTAACCTACTACAATTACTAAAAAGAAAATTATTTATTGTCGATAGCAAAAATAGACGCGGACTGGTGCGTTTGACACTCTTATTTGTATACGTTTAAAGGGTGTTTTAACTTAATTAGTATATAGATAACTAAAGTGTGATGAATAATCAAACAATTTTGCTAATTTTATTAAAGACTTTGCTTTTGTTTGATTAGTATGATTTGCTGTTTTGCTTTAGCTAACTTTAGTTTTTGGAATGATGACATTGAATTCATTAAGTCATTAATTAACAACGTGAGAAAATAGAGTTGAGAATTTTGTATCATAATTGGCGATGAACCATAACCTATTATAATTAATTTTCTTATATTACAATATACAAATTAAGATTGTAGGTTAGATGGTTCATAGCCAATTAGTTAAGAGAATTCGACATGCAATTATTTTTAAACAATAGTGAATAAACTAAAATAAGATAATTAATTAGGAGAATAAATGTTAACCAAATAAATAGATTTGCAAATTTCTTCTTTACTTTTTACTTTAATAAATAAGCAAAGTCTAAAGATTTGTGCTCATATTTCACTTTATATGATCAGATTGACATGAAAACTTGAGTAGAACCAGCTAATTAAGATACGGGTTGTCTGGTTACAACACAGATCTTACTTTGTTGGTACTCTAAACTTAAGTGTTTAAAAATTCCATTCAAAATGCAAATTTTTTATTGCAATTTCAACTTTACTTCAAAAGAATGCAAATCAAACTACAAATTTTAACAAATATATGCAACACAACTTTTGTGCAAAATTTTTAAAAGAAAATACTAGTCACGTATATTATACTTTCATTTTAATAGTAGACTTGTAATTATAACAAAAACTTCGATTTGATATATTATTGATCATAGTTTTAAAATTTTGATAGTAATAACAAATGTTATATTGCTTATAATTTAATAACAATTTTGTGGTTGCATTTGCATTTTTTGAAATAAAAATTGAAATCGCAACGATTTAGAATTTTTTCTTTTTCAATAATGATCAATAAGATTCAATCTGTTGTTAGCAAATACTTAACAAAATTTCTGGAAATCGAACTCAGATAAAAAATGCAGTAGATGTGGTACTCAGCCACTTGACAAAACTCTTTCCGAATTAGAAAGTTTTTTTAATGCATAATTATCATATTATAAACATACATATTATGGAAATTTTGCTCTATGACAATAAATAACTTCAAAAATAAGGATTTGACAATGATAAATTTTAATTAGGAAAATAACAATAAATATTACCAAAAAACTCCTAGAAAGATTATTATCAATATTTTTATCACGTTTTTGAAAAGGCTTTTTAGTAATATATGTTGTTATTTTCCTAATTAAAATTAACCAATCCTTAATTTTGTAATCTTCTATGGTTATTGATCAAATTACCCTACGTATTAAGCATTTTGTGCGTGGAAGAAGAACAAAAAAATCTTTTAAGTTGTTGAATATAGCTGATTTTAATAGAGATGTATTGTATAAATAATATTGATATAATTGTATAATTTAGCTTGTATATTTTTTTATTTAATGTGTTACTATATAAGAAAAAAAACCTAAAATCTTTTGATGTCGTGATCAGTCACATAAGTCACTGGTCAATAAAGAGTCAATGTTTTACGTAACTACTACACTCTTACGTGTTCCTTTATATATTATTATGAAAAGAGAATACAAAATTCACTTGTCCACATTTTTATATATAAATAATAATGCATAAATTAAGGGGTTGAGATCGGATTTTAGGTAATTCTGACATGTATTATGGCTTTATTGCTAAAAAGATAACAAATTCTTTTATAACAAAAATATAAAAAATATAAAAAAGTTTTTTTAAAAAATTCTCGTGGAGGTATATAAGCCATGCAGAAAAGCAAAGCTATAAAAAACAAATTCAGTAAAACGTCCCTATGAAGTAGGCCTAAACTAATAATTATTTATCACTTTGCTCTAATTTGCAATTTATTTTTATTTGATTTTTAAAATTTGTTATTATACCCAAACAATATTATCTCTTTATAGCAATATTTTCTTTGAGATGATATCAAAGCATTCCTTTAGTCTGTACTGATCAAATTGCTCGAAAATCAGAAAGAAAATCGATCGAATCCTAAATCATAAAGCTAAGATCGATTCGATCAAACCCTAAAGAAAATAGAACAAACCTTAACCCTAAATTTTGATTTAATCAAATACATTTTTTTAATTTGTTAATTTAAATATAATATTAAAAATTAGTTGGCTAATAGTTACATATTTTTCATAGATAAAGGAAAAAATTTCTCATTTTGCAAAATGGATAAGAAGTTAGTCACACATCCCTTGTATAGTTGTAAATATTACATAGTAACTTCATATTTTTCTTAATTACGCACTATAAACTTATAACATCACTTTTGGCCAAAAAACAATTTGATTATAATATGCATGTAACGAGACGACACTTATATTGCCAAATTGTCTTTTGAATCACCTGTGACCGGTCAATGATAGTCACACACACACACACATATATATATATATATAATTTGACTTTTTAGAAATTAAATCTCTACATATTATTGATGTTTTATCAACTTGTTTCTGTTTTATCATCTAAGATATTTCTATAGTGTCCGTTCGTGTGACAGCCATCGCTTAGCACTAAGCACTCAGGACTCATCAGTCAGTACAGTATTATAAAGAAAAAAAACAAAGCGCACCAACTTTTGTTTCGATTAATTATAATATTTTATACATATAAATGAAAATTTTACTCTCAAGTAGATATATATATATATATATATATATTATGTACGATGATAAGTTAAAGAAAGAAGTTGTAGTGATGGATTTAGCAGCCTAATTAATCATCGCCTTTAAAATTTAAAATTATTGTCTAATATTCTTTAAACAAATTGGGAAAACATGAAGATGATTAGATAATTTTTTAAGTTTGAATATATGTTTTATTTAAAAAGACATAATAATATATTATTAAGACAGGACAAAATTTCCAAACCAAAACAAAATTTATAAATTCTCAACCCACATAATCAAATTCGAATTCTAATCTAATTCCACTTATAGAATGCATAGAGTTATAACAAATTATGAACCAAACAAATACCCAATATTCATTAAAAAGGAACATTTTAACAATATTAAAATCTATATATAATTTTATAATACAGCTAATTATTTTATTTCCTATTATTGTTATTATTATTTTTTCAAAAAATAAAATAAAAATATTGTTTGGTTCTGAATCAAATTTATTTTCTAGAATCTAAAACATGTATAAAAGTAAAACCTATAAAATTTAAATCAAACCAAGTAAATTAAGATTTAATTTTAAACAATTAAAATATTATTTTTCAAAACCAAATAAGACTTAAAATTTTAAAAATCTGAATCAAATCAAATAAATGAATATCCACAGATATTTTTGTCCATATAAATTTGTCAAAGATAAGGTCATACAAACCATGTGAAGTCGAGAAACGAATAAAAGAATATAGCTATCGGTAGTTCACATGATTCCCAAAGTTTATTTCCTTTTCTCAAATTTAAACTAAAAATATTCTCCACAAGAAAAATGACTAATCAATCAATGATATATATACATCATAATTCTAATTTTCAGAAAAAGGTTATGTATAATATTGATAAAAAAATAATCAGAAAGTTTCTTCATAATTTATTTTGTAGATTTTGAAAATTGATTGAACAAAAGGTTTGATCAAAAATAGATCAAGGAGTCATTGGTATAGCCAAAAGCTTGCCTATGTTAATATTTGTTTGTTCTTCTTCTTCTTCAATTGTATTTGTAGGTAACTTCATCAATAGCTTATTGTCTTCTGTTTGTTTGGTCTTACTCCACAAAAATATGTATAAACCCATCACAACAATCACAGATCCAATAACACTGCAACAAACACAAAAGTTAGTTTGTAACATGTGCATTATACATATGTAAGGAGTTTTATATGGTTTCATAGTAAAACATTATCGACATTTCGTCTTATAATTATCCTGGACATATAGATTTTTATTACCCGACTAATTTCGAGTTCAGTAGTCTGTGAAGATCTATTAGACATGTAAATCACTTAACTTGAGCTAATGTCTATTTGGCAACAATTGTACTTAAAGTTCTAGGGAACTTTAAATCTAGAATCTATGCGAGTTCATTTCATGAGATTTCAATCGTAATATCTCTAGACTGTCATCGCTTGGTTTTTTTTGTCAACAACTGGATCGACATAACTCGATCCATAGCCTAGCAAACACCCTAAAATCCCTTTTTATTTTATTAGTGTAGTGGGGAGGAATCGTACCCCGATGCCCTGAGTCATTAGCTGGATCATCCTAACCACCAGACTGATAGTAACTCGGCTCGCTTAGTTAAACTTTAAATTTACTCTTCTAATATGAAATTTCTAACTATAATGAAGACATATATACCTTCCCAAATAAATGATACGATGAAATATCAAGAAGTCGAACAAAGTTGCAGACATAAGTGTAACAGGACTAAGTGATGATGTAAAAACAGGTCCTCGTTGCTTTATAACCCATGATATTCCCACTGTACACATTCCTTGTGTAACCACTCCCTATGAAACATATGAATCAATGTTAATGATTATTCATGTTACCCAAATATATATTCATGTGAATTTATAACAAATGCAAGTGGTCTTTAGTCCAGTAGCTGGTGGTAAATCTATTATACGCAGACGCACATGCACCACCAGAGATCGAGTCCAACACCTACGAGATTTATGTAGGAATTTGACTAATGGGCCAGCCATTGTGGCCCAATATTAATATTTCCGTTGACAAAAAAAAATTTATAACAAATAATGTACCGCTATAACAATGGTGATGATGGCAAGTTCATCTGTGAGGATCCACTCTTTCACATTTCTAGTCGTGATCAAGCTTAGAAGAGCACATTGAATCGTACCAAAGAATGATAATATGACAGTACTCGAGTATTGACATGGATATTTGACGTTGATCTTGGCTTGTATAAGCATCCAACAACAGAAAAGTGTAACCGATGTTAATAAAAGTAGACAACCTTTGATCCAAGTCGCATCTATTGTGTGATTGTTTGAAATATTTGATTGGTTTTGATGAGATTTTGTTAATGGAATGCCTTGAAACATTGTAAGAACTAAAGCTCCGGCTAAGGTTACCAAAGTTCCAAGAACAACGAAGTATCCTATTTTTGTTTTCATATTTAGCTTCTCGAACCTACAATAAATGTTTTAAAGTTTGTAAATAGAGGGATATTTTTGATTTAAAATAATGTAACACATGGTATAAAAACACAGTTTAATTTAGTTAATTTGTTTGTTAATTTAGATATTCAGAGCAAATAAGTAATTATTGGATTGACAACGACCATATCCATAGCCTAGGTTCTGCAACTAGAGCTAGGTGAGATTCAAACTCACCACCTAATATCTAGCTAAATCAAGACAAACCAACTGAACCACTTATTTCTTGTTCTCGACAATTTACACATTTAATAATTTAGTTATTTTACGCATTTATAAAATAACAAAATTTATTTGTTTTTACAAACTCTAACATTGATAACTAAGGGAATTTTTAGTGAATATTATATTTTTTCTTAAAAAAGACAGATTTAATTATGCACTGTTTAGGAAAATGTCTAAATTCCGTAAATATTATTTAAAAAACATACCAAAAATTTTTTATTGTCTACATTATGTAAGAATTTACCTAATAAATCGGTCAGTTATAGTGGACTATTAAATAAAAAACGTACCCAAATACTAAAGCCATAATGAAGGTGATGGTTGGCATTATTGCCATGAAAGCAGATCCTAACGTAGCAGAAGTGTAAGAGAGTCCAAGCAAGAAGACATATTGCATCAAACTCGCCCTGAAAATAAATAAAATAAATTAAAGATTATTATTAACAATAGATTTTATTCTTATGAAAATAAACACATTTTAATTGTACATATCACAGATTTAAAAAAAGAAAAAAAAAAAAAACTTACCCAAAAAGAGCACTGACAAAAAGCTGACACGAGATGCTTATGGTTAGCTTCGGTCTTGTTTTCCTGAACAAAATCATGAAATGAAATTTTAATTTTTTTTTTGTCTGAGAATATTAATTTTTGTGAAGAAGCAAATTCTGATTCCATATATCCGTACGTATAAATATTTATATACTTCTTATTTTATATACATAAAAGGAAAATCTATCTATTCTCTACGAGAATTATCATATAACACCATATACATCATAAATTAAAAATTTGTGTTATATATATCCAATATTAAAATTAAAAATATAATTTTTTAGAAACAAAAAACCTTATATATCCCCAACATGGGTCAATGAAACTTATGATTTGTATAATTGTATATATTATGTTATTACGGTAAAGAAAATAGAATAAATTAACAAGAATTAAAACAAAATAATTTTAAGCTATACATGTATTGTATAGCCTTATTTATAAATTGACCAAATTATAACACATAAGAATTAATTTAAATTTTATCTTGACATAATTTTAAGCTTATAAATGTTAAAAGAAAAAAAAGAACTAAGATATAAAAAGTTAAAACAAAAGAATTAAAAAAAAATTACCTTTCCCAAAAATAAGCAATTGGAAGAAGAAAAATGGTAGAAATAGCCAAACGATAAGTAGCAATAACCATATGATTAATGCCTCCATCAAGAACTTTCTTCATTAATGCATTAACCATTCCTAAGATTATATTAATAACACTTATCATTATCAATGGAACCCATTTTCCATCGATTAAACCCATGATTAATAAGTTAATTAACTTTGTTAATTACTTAATAATCAAACTCTTTCTCTCTTCTATTTTCTGTGTCTTCTTTAAGAACTTGTTCGAGTACTGAAACATGGATGCTAGGTGGAGATATATATACAAATATATATCACATGTACACTGAGAATTTGAGCTATTAATTCTCTTAAAAAATAAGAAATTAATAATATAAAATAGAACAAATTGTTAGCTTTTTATCAAAAAGAAAAAAAAAATTGTTAGCTCTAGATTCTTTTATTACACGTGAATACTTGAATTGTAAGTGGGAAGAGACTAGAATATATATAATATGATACTTTTTCTACAATTAGAATTTTAAGAATCTTAAATTTTAAGTTAATATCTTTAAATGTTCAATTGGGTCGAAAAAATGTTATAATTTTGAAAATCAGGTATTGTCTATTTAACTTAATTTTTTTATCATACAAACTTAATGTTAATAAATTATTTTCTTTACTTAATGTTAATATATTATTTTCTTTAGTCAAAATATTAATAAAGTATTTTCTTTAGTCAAAATATTAATAAACTTAATTATAAACAATAATTAGAATAGAAGTGAATTTGTCTTAGTATTCAGTGAGACTTAAGAGGGTGGTTTAAGTGTAATTTTTGTTTATCAACGACAATATCAATATGGGTTACGAAAATTGGCCGATTAGCCAAATTCCTACATAAATTTGTAGGCGGTAAGACTTAATCCCTGGTTGTACATGTGAGCTTGCTTTTAGTGGATTTAGCACCAGCCACTAAACTAAAAGTCACTTGCGGTTTAAGTGTCATTAATATGAATGATTATTATTTTTTTTGCTTTATGAGAGATTTTGCTTTTGTTTGATTAGAATGATTTGTTTTATCTAGCTTTAATTCTATATTGAATGATGGCTTTGGACTCATTAATTAACAACGTTAGCAAATATAGTGTCATTATAATGAAACATTATTGTAGAGAATAGTGGCCCAAGCAAGATAAGCTGTCCTGATTTTGGAATCATGGAATGAATACCAGATACATTAGACGTGACAACTATTTTGAAACGACGTGTGAAGAATCCTATTACCTACCAAATATATAGGATTCGAAATTTTTGGAAAATATGATAGCCATATAGGCATGTACCAACTAAAATTTAGTTCGATTTCCTTTGATTTTTTTTGTTTATGCTTACTTGAAATATGTATCGAATTAGATCCAAAATAATTTTGATTTTTAACTGATTTGGTTTAGAATGAATATTTGTAGTCGATAGTAACTAAACACCCAAAAATATAATTATTTGTAATCAAAAATAATTAAATGTTCAAAAAAATATGATCAAAAGTAACATTTTGGTTCGTAGTGTTACTTGTAACTGGAAGTATCATATTACGATTATTAGGTATTATTAGAATAATTAGTTAATTAATATAGGTTTGAGTAAGTTCTTATATGGTAATTTTTGGCTTTTGTTTTTTAACGAAAAATAGTAAAATTGTAGAACCGTTTACTTGACAAAAACTGAAACTAAATCGACAGAAATCGAAACCAAGCCGAGTACATAAATTGGTTTTTTGGTTCCAGTTTGTCCACGACTAGTCCAAACTCTAAACTATTATATAAAAATTATGTAACTACATGAATTCGAACTTTGGTGAAGAAAAATGTACGAATATAGATTTAACCACTTAACTAACTCATACATTTATTATTGAAATAAAAATAAAGTGCATTTGAATTTGGGAGTTTAGGTGAACTCATTTGCTGACCCATTAGAGTACTCTATGTAATTCACTGGTCGATGTTAGTTTTAAACAAGAATTTCAAATTAAAGTGAATGATGATAATACAAGAGAGAAGTCTAATCAAATCAAGGAGTCATTGGAACAACTAAGAGATGACTCTTTTTGGATTGTTCATCATATTGATCTCCTTCTTCTTCATTATAATGACAAGGTAATTTCGTCTCACACTCTTCCTTCATTTGTCTAACTTTCCCCAATAGGAATATGTATAGTCCGAAGATCACAATCCCAGATCCAATCACACTACACATATCAATAAAAAAAACTCACATTCACATTCATGATGCATACTTTATCAATAACGTTACTGCCTAAAGCACTTGAGTTTGAATTGACGTACCTTCCAATGAAAATTTGACGATGTAATATTGCAAAATCACATAATGTTGCGAATATAAGTCCAACAGGAGTAAAAACAGAAGTAAAGATAGGTCCTCTCTTTCTAATGCACCAAGATGTCCCCACGGTACAAATTCCTTGTGCTATAGCTCCCTATAACACAAAACTTTAATACCAAACATGAAAAATAAAGATTTAATTATGAAAGTAAACCACTTTTTAAGAGATTCTTTTTTATAAAGCATTTTTGAGTAATAATTTTGGATATATTTAAGTATTTTTCTGTACAAAAAAACATTTTTATGAAAAACAAAAAAACAATTTTTTTCAGTATAGTGGTTTTGATGATCTGGCTAATAGTTCGGATCAGAGAATCGACCGCTCCCCACCACAAATGAAAATTAAAAGAGGTTTTAGAAATTGCATTTTAGATTATAGTTGTTCGGGCATTGTCGATTCTATTCTTGATTATAAAAAATCACAACAAATTTTTTTAACATATATACACTTAGGTTTCCTCAGTTATGGGTTTATGATATAGTTTGCATGAAATTATAATTTTATCAATTTAAAAACACCCAAAAAGTACCTAAATCTGTAAGCTATTTTTCAAAATTTTAAATAGAAAATAAAAACCCGAGAAATAAGAAAAAAACTTACTGCATAGATAACTGTCATGATATCAAATTTATCAGTAAGGATCCAAGCTGCAATATCTCTAGATTTGATGAGGCTTAAAAGGGCACATTGAATGGTTCCAAAGAAAGATAATATGACAGTATTTGAATATTGACAAGGATATTTCTCATTCACTTTGGCTTGTATTAGCATCCAAGTACCAAAACAGCTACTACCAGCAAATAGAAGAACACATCCAATAATCCAATTCTCTGGTTTCAAGTCGGGTCTATTTTTCAATAAATAATGAGTTCCGAGTTTGTGATGTTTTGTCAATGGAAGTCCTTTGTACAATGTTAGTAATAAAGCTCCTCCAATGCATATTAATGTTCCCATCACCATCCCCAAACCTGCTTTGCTCTTTATCATGCTTAGCTTCTCTATTCTATATATATACATAGAAATAAATTTCATTGTAATTATGTTTGTGTAAAAAACTTTCAAACTTAACACAATTTGCTATTTAACCCTCCAAATAAAATATGTTTAAGTCTCTACTTCGAAACTACAAATCTAAAGACGTACAATGAAATATTTATCAAAATTCTGAAATTCTGATGAATAGTATATTAAATCAAAATTTTCATGATAAAGAGTTTAAATCTACTTTTAAAATTTTAAAATCTAACATATGTGACCATAAAAACTCTTTAAAATTTTATATAAATATTACTATATTTGTTCCATTATATTGTAATTATGTTTGTGCAAAAAAACTTTCAAAGTAATCATGATTTGCAATTCAACTCTCTAAATAAATCATCTTTAAGTCAATACTATAAATCTAAAGCAAATTCAATATAATTTTTCATTATCATTATCAAACTTTTTATATTATAATAAAATAATTTATCAAAATAAAAGATAAGAAATCTAAAATCTATTCTCAAAATTATAAAAAGTTTATATATATATATATATATATATGATCGTAAAAATTCTGTAAAACTTGTATAAGAGTAATATTTCTTTGACTTTAAACTTGATAATCTTGATTTATTATATATTATATTCGGAAGATTAAGTTACTTTTAGTATTGTTTTGCATAAAACTTAAATTTATTAGGTTGCATATATTATATATTAAACGTAATTAAGACCTTAATAAGATTTACCTGAATATTAGAGCCATAACAAATGTAATCGCAGGTGTCATGCTAATGAAAGCACATGCTAACGTAGCCGATGTGTATGATAGCCCCAAAAGAAAGAAATACTGAGTCAAACTTGCCCTAAAATATATACAAAACAAAATTTAGTTCACCACTATAAAAATCATTCAATTTAGCTAGAAACAGTCCAAATGATATATTAAATTAAAAGTATAATTAATATATACACACATAAAATTCACAAAATTTTTAAAATTTATATACTCTAAACTCGATGATTTTAAACTAAATTCCGATAACTATTTTTTGTCAACGACAATATTAATATGGGCCACAAAATCTAACCCATTAGCCAAATTTCTACATAAATCTCGTAGATAATGGGACTCAATTCCTATTTAGTGGACTTACTACCAGCCACTCCACTAAAGACCACTGAAATTCCGATAACCTTAGCCTTAGATTATAAATAACATATTTTCCTTAAAAAATTCAAACTTTTTCCGTTTTTTTTTTAATTCTAATTTGTTTGCACACAAATATAAAAAAAAGAGAACAAACCCAACAAGAGCACTGAAGAAAAGCTGAACCAATATGTTGAGAGTCAGTTTCGGTCTTGTTCTCCTATAAGAAAAAAAATGTAGATAATGAATGATAATTTTATAATGATTAATAATTATTATATTATATAATTAAAGTAAAGAATGTTCTAAACTTGCCTTTCCCAAAAAAATGCAATTGGTGCCAAAAATACAGTAGAAATTGCAAGCCGGTATGTTGCAATAACCATATGGTTAATACCACCATCAAGTACTTTCTTAACCAAAGCATTTCCTAAACCGAGTGCTGAATTAATCACAATCATTATAATAACCGGTGTCCATTTACCATCACAATAACCCATTCTTAATTACCACTAATTAATAATTAATACTCTCTAAATTACAAACTAATCTCTCTCTTTCTTTTCTCTCTTAGTCTAATTTTTTATATAAAGAAATTTGTGTATATGAATGATTGAAGGAAGAAACTGGTATATATAGAGATATTTCTTACTATTTATGCTAATCATTTAAATTTTAAATTCCTTTATTTATTTATCTAAAAATAAAGTGAGAATCTGTAAAATCTATTCTTCTTATGTTTTCTTTATATTTCCTAACATTTTTGATGAATTGACAGATGACATTGACCTAGGCCAAAGCCATTTTGATTTATAAGAATATTTTCTCTTTATTTTTAATCACTATTTCATATGCTTCATGTGGTATCTTATTGCATTCTATTTATTACATATACACATGACAAACCATAATTGTATTTAAAATATTTTATGGTTATTTAAAAAGTTATATTTATAAGATCTAATTCATAACTCAAATTCTCTCAAATTTAAAATTTTAGTATACATAATTACGTGATTCTCTAAAGTTGAAGTACGATTAAAAATAATTTGCAGAATTAGAAATCTATTTGTTAAACTATATATGTTTTCCCAAATATTTATTTTTTAAATACAATTATTTTGTTATTTAATATGTTAACATTAGTTTTGGTTTCTTAATAACCCTATTTTATTACATACAAACAGAACAAACCATAGTGGTATTTTCAATCTTCTATGTCATATAAGTTCAATTATTTTGTTGTTTAATATTGAGAGATAACAATTTTTACTAAATGTCACTTGCTAGCTATAGAAAAACATTGACCTTTGACTAGGATCTCACTCAAATGTCTTAAAAGGGGGTTTAAAGTTAGTTTTTCTTTGAATAAACCATTAGTAGTTTCTAATTTCTAATAAATTATTTTGGTTTTGTCTCATCAACCAAAACATTATTCAACTGTTTTGTATATTACAGTTAGTTTATAGAACTCACTATTAGTTCATGCTTTTCATTATAAAATCTTATAATTTATTATCTTGCTTTTAATTTTCCAAATTTCTTTGCTTTATGTTTTCTTTTCCATAGAGACATCTTGGCTTTTTCTTCTTCTTTTGGAAAAGCTAAAAAAATGAAAAAGAGAGATAAAGCTTTTTATTTCTTTCAGATAAAACTATAGACTGCCAATTTATTTATTGAAAGATAATTGGACTGTGTTTTGATCAAAAAGATAATGGGCTAATGTATCCACCAAAGAAAAAAAACACAATTTTCATATCGGCCATACTTACAAAAATAATTAATTTCTGTTTTTTTGTAAATATGAATTTATAGAATGTTAAATATATATATATATATATATATATATATATTCCTTTCCATATTAGGTTATGTTTTAGTTATAAAAAAATTTAAGTGATGCTTTACATTCTTAATGCAAAATAATATGTTTATATTGTAGTTCAGATTTTGTTATACAATACCTAAATCCCTTTTCAATAGAATTTATAATCATTAAAATAATTAAATTTATTTACTTAAAAGCAAACTTAACTATAATCTACCATTTTTTCATTTAAGTATAATCGTTGGAAGTGGATCCGAGATCTTAGTCCGGTCCACTGAAAACAACTGTATTTTTATTTATTTGAAATATCTGTGTTTTAATCAAAAAGATAATGGGCTAATGTATCCACTAAATATCTGTGTTTTAATCAACAATATCTGTGTTCATATAAATATAATGCAATTATCGGCCATACTTACAAAAATAATTAATTTCTGTTTTTTTTGTAAATATGAATTTATAGAATGTTTATTAGATATATTTTCCTTTCCATATTAGGTTATGTTTTAGTTAAAAAAAAAATTTAAGTGATGCTTTACATTCTTAATGCAAAATAATATGTTTATATTGTAGTTCATATTTTGTTTATACAATACCTAAATCCCTTTTCAATAGAATTTATAATCATTAAATTAATTAAATTTATTTACTTAAAAGCAAACTTAACTATAATCTACAATCTTTTCATTTAAGTGACATAATGTATTTGAAAAAGATAATATCATGACCAAGTATTCGTCTTTGTAATTTAAAAATTAAGGAAATTTAATTTTATAATCGTTTAGTTCACGTGTAGATTGTACCCAAAAAAAGAGGTATAATTATTGACCTGGACATTATCACTAATCTTCTTTATTACAAATTATTTTGTATAATGTTTATCACACGACTTCTTTAATCTCCTTGATTTTTAATTAGTTTTACAAGCCGAGAACATGTGGATTTGTGGTAGTGTTTTCTTTATAAATTTTCAGCACTAATGATCGAATCCCCAACCTAAAATATTAGGAGTGAATTTAAAAAACTATTAAGTTAGTCGAAAAAAAAAGTTCTACCAATGGGTGCCTTCGTCTTATGATAAAGATTTTGATTTATTGCATGAATTACTGTTTATTAAATTTCGTTATTAACGTAATTAGAAGGATTATAACCATTGGTCATATTTAGTTGGGTATGTTGGCTAATCTTATAAAGGAGCAATCCTTCGAGGAAGTAGCCAAGATTAGCAACTAGAGATGGTAAATCTTGTGATATATGATCAGATCTCATAGTGTAAATTCTCAAAAGTTTCGTATTAGGAATTTACCTTTTTAATCAAATATGCATTAGGCTTAATCCAATGGTTTACATGTTACGTAGCTTTCCACAGACCAATAGATTTAAGATAAATTGTATGGTAAAAACTTAAATTACAAAAATAATTAATATATATTGCATGTGGTCTTTAGTCTAATGGCATGTGGTAAATCTACTAAAGACATACGCACTTCCAAATTCTGGGATCGAGTCTCATCAATTATATTATGTAGGACTTGGCTAATGGACATATCAGTTATGACATAATGGTCTTTAATATATATATATATATATATATAAGGAAGGACTCTGAATTAAATATAAGGTTTTAAGAGATCCAAACCTCAAGATCTTCGTATCTTGTTACCGAAGATCCAATATCAGATCCGGTTAGGTGCGATCCACAAACCAACCGGATCCGATCCACAAACCTCAAGACATGTCTCAGTGGAGATGAGTGTTTCTGTTAGTCTGTCCTTATTGTGTACCATTATATTTCTGTTGGTATCATCGGCCCATCTCTGGCCCAATATTTCTTAACAAAATTCTTCGAAGCTTGTAGTATCAATCAGACCTAAATGAATGAGAAGTGCAACTCCCCCATAGTTGAGTTCTTAGCTCTTTGAACCCACTCTTAATCATGAGAAAGAAAGAAGTGATTTTAAGTTTTTTAGAGTTGAATTTTGGTGAAAATTACTAAATAAACATTTGACTTTTTGAGATTCTTTCATTTTTTTTTCTCAATAGCAGAAATACAAATGCCGGCCAAATTTCTACATAAATTTCGTAGGCGGTAGTACTCAATCCCTAGTTGTGTATGTGTACATGCTTTTAGTAGACTTACCACTTGCCACTGCCACTGAACTAAAAGACACTTTCGATTCTTTCACTTTTTTATTCTTTTTATTTAGTTTACCAAAACAAATCTACCTCAGTTTTAAAAAGTTGAAAAATACAGATAACGTCTAATAATAAAGAGCTGATTAATGACACTTATCACGATAATGATAGCAATAATTAATCTCCATATACATTTATCAGACAGGTAATTTAGAATTCTTATCATTTGTTGCTTTATGATCTTCGTTTTCAATATTCTGACAAATCGTGGAAGTGGTCTTCAAATTAGATTGATCTGTCTCAATCTTCTTCCCCCAAAGAAACACGTAGAGACCTGTTATGGTGACTAATGATCCAAGTATGCTGCATTTTTCAAAAGATCAAATATTAATAGAAAAAACACTTAGTTGCATATATGGTTTTATTGTGAAAATTTTGAAAAATAAAGTATGTTTACGAAAATTTAGGTATTTCAACATTTTTACAATGACAAAATCATTCTTTTATACAAAATATAATAAACCCTAATTCCATCATTGGGATGAAAACATTTTTTATGATTTTTGTTTTCGTAAAAATGATTTTTGTAAATGATTCTTAAAATAAAAGTAACTAAATCCATGTTTTATAATAGGAACATTTACGAAGATTGTTTTATAAAATTTGAAAATAACATTGTACTGAGTAACATTTATGCTTTTAGGTATTTTAGCATTTTTAGAATGAAAAATTTATTTTTCTTTTACAAAATACTAAACCCTAACTCCATCACTTAAAGAATCTACATGATGGTAATTTTTTTTATGATTTTTGTTTTAGTAAAACCGCCTTTTCTAGATTATTTTTCAGAAACAAAAGTATCTAAATCCGAAAAACATTAGTTATTTATCAAATAAAAATAGTTTTTCCATAATGAAATTTATATAATATATGATATGGTTTGAGAATAAAAACCTTCCGAGGTATAAAGGAGAGCGTAAGATGAGGAAATCGAATAAAGTGGCAGAGACGAGACTGATTGGAGTGAATGTTGAAACAAAAACTGCTCCTGTCATTTTTATTGACCATGATGTTACCACTGTCGACATTGCTTGCCCTACTATTCCCTGTTATATTTTGCATCAATTTATATCAAATAATGTTGTCATAATCATGTTATAAGAAATCAATCATATATATTGTTAAACTATAAAGGTGATATTAATTAATATGGAATCGTATTAAAGTTAAGATAAAGTAGTTTTTTTGGTTAACAATTAAATCGACAAGACTCGATTATAGGTGTAACTCTCTTTCCAAACCCCAAAAAATAGCATGCAAGACTACGCGATTCCTTATAATCGAATTCTGAATGGGGAAAATTGTAAAGGTTGATATAATTATTTGACTAAATACACTTTCCTAAATAAATATTTAGAAACTAGACTTTTTTGTTTTGTTTCGGTTTAAAATTTTGTATATTTATCAACCAATACATTTCCAAAAAAAAACACTTACTACTTCTGAAACTATAGAAATCCGGACTTTTATTTTAACCAATAGTAGTTGATATTGTAAAGATAGGGTTTGAACTTTATAAAAAACATATAGAATGAATCCTCAAACTTAAAGCACTAGATATTAAGAAATAAATAGTCTAGTTGGCTTGCTCCTGATTTAGCTAGATAAGAGGTGGTGGATTCAAATTTCATACTACTTGATTTCGAGAAATTAGGTTATGGATCAGATCTTGTTGTCGATCCAGTGATTACTTATTGACAAAAAAAAATTTAACCACTAGATTACCACTATTTGGTTGTTATAATGATTTAAGAATCTAATTTATGATTAGATGTTAAGTTAAACACATAAAAAAATACAAATTTATCTTGACAAAACCTAATTTTTTAAACTAAAAAAAAAGATATGAAATTTTTATTTTTGAAATGATAAAGACAAAAATCATAAAAAGGCAGGTTTATAAGAAAGCAAAGGTCATAAATTAGGATTGTCTTTTATAAATAAGTCACAATTGTCAATACTCAATAGATAAAAGATGACATTTAGATAACCCTTTATCTCAAAAAAGAATAAGAAAATGACATTTAGATATCAACGTAAGAATATAAATCTTCTAACTCCTTGTCTTTTATATACTATTTAATATTATTTTAAAGACTAATGTATATATATATGTATATGTATATGTATATTTTAAAAAATATTTTAAAAACCTACAGTTCTATATCATGCAAAACATTGAGACGAAATTTTTTTACAGAATATTTCTTTTAGTTTTCCCTAAGATTTCTATAATATTTATTCTAAAGACTAAATTATAATTCACGATGGTTATTTATATGATTAATCTTTTGAATATGAAAACTCATTATTTAGCTTTTCATGAAGTTTCTATAATATTTATTTTACAGACTAATTTATAATTCACGAAGATTGTTTTTTTTTTCAACAACTGGATCGACAAGGTCCGATCGATAGCTTAGTCCACACCTTAAAATTCCTTTCTATTCTACTAGTATAATGGAGAGGAATTGAATCCCGGTAGCCTGAGTCATTAGCTGGATCATCCTAACCACCAGACTGAGAGTAACTCGGCTCACGAAAATTGTTTAGAGGACTAATCTTATGTATACGTAAACTTATCGGCTAATTGTATATCATGTGAAATATTTAGATTTTAAAAATGAAGAAATTAAGAAACTTACAGCGTAAAGAATGATGAGGATGACAAATCTATCATCGATGATCCAATCTTTTACTTCTCTACTCTTGTAAAGACTCAAAATGGCACATTGAAATGCTGCGAAGACTGACATGAGACAAGTGCTTGAGTATTTATTGCTTGGATACTTGACGCTTAGTTTCATTTGAAGCAACATCCAAAGAGACAACAACACTGTCCCAATGATCAAATAAAGACAGCCTAAGAGCCAATTCTCTGTTTGGTCGTGAACATTGTTGTTATTCTTCTTATGGAAAGCTTCTGGATGAGAATGAGGGTTTGATATTTGTGGGCCTTTATAAAATGTCAAGAACATTGCTCCTATTATGCATATTGAAGTCCCTATTAACTTGAGTGAACCTGATTTGCTCTTCAGGTTTTGTGCATTCTCTATCCTGCAAATTTTACAAATATATATATACATAGTTTAATATTTCATCAAAAGATTAAAAACAAAATTTGAGAAATGTTTACAGATTTATGTACCTTTAACATTTTAAAAATGACAAAATTACACTTTTATACAAAATACTAAATTATAATTCTGTAACTGAGAGAATCTAGTGTATGTGAAAATGTATTTTGTGATTTTTAGTTTTGTAAAAACGTTTTTTATGATATAGAAAAAGTAAAAGAAAAAAATAAATCCCTAAAATGACAGAATTACACTTATATACAAAATACTAAATTCTAGCTTTGTAACTGAGGTAATCCAAGTGTACGCGAAATCATATTTTGTGATTTTCGTTATGGTAAAAACGTTTTTTATTATTCAAATTAAAAGTGGTTTTTTCATAATTAAATCTTTCAATGATTACTTTTGTAAAGTTTTAAACTTATATACATATATACACTGATATACATATATAAAATGTCTTAATCAATAACTAAATTAGTTGCATTACCTGAAAATAAGGGCCAAAGCAAAGGTAACAGCAGGTAACATGCTAACTAAAGCCATCGCAACAGTTGCTGACGTATACGATAGTCCAAGCAAAAAGAAAAATTGCATCAAACTTGCCCTGCCACGTTATTTCATACAATTTTATTAAATTAGTTTAACGGTAGCATCAATATTGGGATACAATGATCTGCTTATTAGCCTAATTCCTATACAAATCTTGTAAATGATATAATTCGATCTCTAGTTGTATATGTGTGTTTGTCTTTAATAAATTTACTACCAACCACTTAGACTAAAGACGAGTTGCAGTATTAAATTAGTTAAAAGAAAACAAATGAATTATAAGAGATTACGTCTTAGTATTTCTCTTTACTTTAACGTAAATATAATCATTAAATGTAGAGGAAATAACGTAAGAATAAGAACAAAGTGTTTCTTACCAAACAAAATTTTTTAGAGAAAAGACAAGAATAAGTGAAAATGACAAACCCAAGTAATCCGCTTATGAAATGTTCCAACAAAAGCATGAATGTAATCTCTGGTCTTGTTTTTCTGTTAACAAATTCATATAAAAAATGCAAATTTTATTATTTACATATATACAACTCAATAAACATGATCTACCTTGCATAGAATCAGAAACGAATATGTAAAAACAGAAACATTTAGAAGCGCAAAAACAAGTTTTTTAAAAAAAATTAGGGAAGCGCATGTACATATATTATGTTTGACTAAAAAGATGGATATATCATTAATATTACAGAAAAAAACAAATTAATTATCAAAATCTATAAAGACATGAAGAACAACAATAATATGACTCTTAAGGATTTGATCAAAATGACTTTCAAAAGAATGATTTTGTAAGGGTAAGGACATATTTGGTTAGTTTAGGTTTTAAGTCAGGAAAATTAACTTAAACATATTTATATACTACACGAAATTAATCAATTCCCGACTGATAAATCCTTCTGAAATAGGTATTCTCGACAGATTCCATACAGAATAATTATATCGATTCTAGATCTTCAGAAAACTATAACCGTATAAAAATTCGTAACTATTGCTAAATACATTCTAAATGTGATAAGTTTGGAAATTGTTCATACCTCTCACAAATGTAAGAAAATGGCACCAAGATGAGAGCAGAAATAAGCATTCTATAAGCACCAAAGATCATATGATTAACACCAACATCAAGTGCTTTTTTAACAAGAGCATTCACTGATCCCATTGCAACACTTGATATTAACATTACTATTACTGGAACCCATTGATCTTCCTTCATCATTCTTCTCTTACTCACCTGAATTTTTGTTTTATTTTATTAAGATTTTTTTTAGGTTTCTGTTACGTCTAATGTGTTTCTTTGCGTTTGGTAACTATACACCTTCACATCTACTTATATTTATAATAAAATTTATGGGTAGTTGCCACAGTAAATGTCGTTTTCTTTTTTAAACTTTATTTTGATATGAGTTCTTCTAGTAAATATGTAAATTTGTATTCTTACATGAAGAATAACATAAGAATAACCTGCATTTTCGTTTTTATTCGCACACTCTTTGTTAAATTATGTTAACGAAATAATAGTATAGTAGTTGTAGATAATATTCAATTCTTTAAATTAAATCAGGATTTAAATTCGGCAATACATAAATTTAGTGGCATGTGATAAGTCCACTAAAGGCTAGCAGCATCACAATCCAGGAATCGAATTTTACTGCCTATATTATATAAAAATTTGGCTAATTGACCGACCAATTGGAGCTTATTGTTGACAAAAAAAAAACTTTCTTAAATCTTAGCACATTATTCTGAAGTTTTGAAAATAGTGTCGTCTTAGAGAAGTGATATATTTTCTCTCTTTATCTAGAGAATTTTTGTTTGTTTTTAGTATTCTTTTTTTTTTCTCATTAGTCTTTAAATTTCAAAGTAAATTAACTCGCTTGTAATGTAAATTGTTATCTCATTATTTTACGTTTATAAACTTTTTTCAACCACCTAACTATCTGGATTAATATAAGAAGTAATGATTGCTCAAAAAGAAAAACAGTCTAAGTTCTACCTCTATTAGAAACATACAAACTTATAAAATAGATATTTGCCTAACATTGCAAAATCTATTTAAAAACAATCATTTCCAGATATGCTTTGTGATAAAATATTGCTAAATTGGGTTTATGAAATTGTTCTCTATCAATTTTAGTTTTATATTTAAGTTTCCTTTAATATTTAACATTACTTAAATTAATTAATATTATAATATCCTTTATATGTTAAGGAGAATAATACATCGGGAAAAATTTAATTGCAACTGTTGAAATATAAAGCATTAAATAGATGTTTGAAAGAAAATAAAATAAAAATTAATTTTAATTAGAGAATTAGAGATAAGCTTCGATCAATACGTAAAGCTGTTTCTATAAATGTGCTGCACTAATATTATGTTAAAAGCTGCAATTATGGAGGATAACAACTTGAAAATGACATGCAAATGATAGAGATTTTCGTGGCTAAATAATGTGTTTTTTCTTTTAATTATGTAGTAGTAATTGAGTGACCCGACTTATACAACTTATCACCTCAATTGCTTAATAATTTCAAGTCTAAAAGTACTTAAGACTATTTAATGTTAGTGACAGAGGCCACAATATGAAGCTCTTCTATGGATAGATTATGGTGTGTTTGGCTTCTCAATAGAAAGTGAAGATACTTTTTGATAGAGATGGCCGCTTTCGGGCCTGTTTTCTTGTAGTGTGGTACCAAAAAAATACTGAAAATGGTGTTTTTCAGGTTGAGTGGTTTGCATTCTCAGCATATTTTGAAGATTTTAAAAGTTATAGAGAGTCCTTAAAAGTGATTATTTTGCTCGGAGTGTAAGAGTATTATCTAATAAATGTGTCTATTTATGTAAAATTTGTCTTCTCTTCTTTAAGTTTTAAATTCGGTTTAAGAAATATAAATTTATTGACAAAAAAAAGTAAGTGAATAATTTGTAAAGACTCAAGTAATTGATCAATCCGTTGTGATAGCTACAAGAAGAAAGACTCAAGTTGAAGAATCTATTGATAAGTGAAAAAGCTTGAATGTACGAGTGCCTAGACTAGTGTGTTGCATTATTTGAGCTCTATCTTTTCTCAGCTTAATCTGTTTTTTTTTGTTTCCTATTGTTGTGAAAATTATTTACTTTTGTGGTTAGATTATTATTTGCGGCTTTAAGTATGCATTTTCTTTTTTTATAACTCAGGTGTCCTGGTCTCCACCGGAATGGGTTCAGGCTAGACAACATTATACAGCAGCACCCCATATGATGTTATAGAAGTGAGTACCACTGATAAATGGCGTATTGATACAGTTCTATAAGACGAGGTCCTATAGATGCCATCGGACAAATCTCATAACACACTGGTTGGTCTTAAGGATCTACAAATCTTCATGTAAAATTTTGCAGTGGCCAGACCTCAAACCACAATGTTTTGGATTATTGTTTATCTTTTGGTGTGTTATATTAAATGGGCAAATCTCACAATTCACTTATATTCAATCCCAAACCGAAACCTCCACACACAGCAACTAGAGCAGCATGAACAAAGAATCTGATTATAGTGAATATGGTGTATTTGACAGCTAAAAAAACAAAGCTTATGTATCGATAAAACCCATAGAAAGATTCTATAATACATATCAGAAATTGTAAAATTGATGTCAATTGTTCAAAAAAGATAAAATCGACCGGAAATTTGTTTTATCAGGGTTTTGTTTTTCATGATTTAATCATTTTCCGTTTATGTGATCAAAACTTCTTATTTTTTCTTAGTTTTATTAATCAAAATCTAGATCTAAAAAAAATACCAAATAAGATTTGCATGAACATGCCATATGTCTCACCAACACTATGAGCTGTTATGTTTATATATCTGCCATATGCCTTCACATTTATATTCACTATAAACGACAAAATATTTGATATTCAAGTCTTTAGCAAATAAAACAAAAAAAAAAATGATATTCAAGTCTTACATATTAATATTCACAGATTTATTTGAGATAAATATTTATAAATAGAAACACTATAATTGCAGAGCTTTAATCTAGTAGTAGGTAATAAATCTATTAAAAACATATGCATTTACACGTCTAAATCGAATCTGACTATCTACATTATATAAAAACTTGACTAATAAATCACCTAGTTGTAGATCGATATTAAAAAATAAAAAAGCACTGTAATTATAATTCCTCAGCTTATGCCTTTGGATATTTTATTATACTAGACTCGAAACTCGAGACAACGAGACCACGAATTACACTAACAAGATAAAAAGACAAAAAAACCAAAAAAAAAATTACAAATTCTACTTTCTCTTTTTACTTTTAGAGTTTTTTTAACACAAAAGATTTTTTTTTTTAACATGTAATAATTAGACATCAACTTTACAAGTTGAAGGAGCTAGAAGAGGAACTTGTCCATTAGAAGCTCGATTAAATCTCAACCACACATCACATCTTGCATAAAATCCATACCGTCCAGTTTTAATCGCACCAGCTTTCCAACGTAATCTTCCTAACATCACAACTCTCATCAAAACGGCACCGTATGCTTCATCATTCTTCAAACCATTAGCTATCTCCGGTGAAACTGGTATACCATTTCCTCCCAACACCGGAGCTATAACCACCGTTGATTTATGTCCTAAACGTAACGGTGGTAACAAAAGTGGTGGTGTAATAATCTGATCTTTGTAAGTTACATACATAGTAAGTTTATCGTAATAAGCTGCAGTTCTTCGATTAGGGTTTCGAGCGAGAACACTGAATTGAACTGAGGTTGTGATTAACGGTGGAGATGTGAAGTTGAGGTCGTAAATGGCGGCTCCAACGACGGTGAGATGTGGTTTATGTGGACGATAAACAAGCCAAAGGATTAAAGCAATGATTGCAAGTAAAACAAGGATTGTGAATATTGTACCGCATATTGCACGGCGAGTGTCTCCTCCACCACCGTCTCCGCCGTCTTTTGAGTAAGATTCCGGTGTTGAAGAGGCTGAAGGAGCATTTTTGTGGTCTCCTTTGGCTACATGGTCTCCTTCTCCCATGGATTTTGTATATATATGTGTGTGTGTATATACAAGAGAAGGAGAAGAGTGTAGGGTTTGGTGAAGAGGTTAGAGAAAGAGTTGAGTTGAAGTTAAGTAGATGCAAGTTTTGTCTTGTTTTGTAATAAGTAAATAGTGAACACTCTTATAGATCAACATATATAGTACAATTTTTATTTATTATTTATCTACTTATAAAGCTTGTTATTGTAATTATGTGTTTGTTTTACTTTTACCAAAGTGTTCAAAAAATTGGTCTTAGACAGATCTAGACCATTTCGATTATAATATAATTAAATTAGTTAGATGGATAGGATAGTTAGATGGTAGTTACACGGTTTAGATAGTGAATAGTTGGTTTAGCTCTTCTGTTTTTTTCTTATTTAAATTTTATATAAAAAAATATTTAAATTATAAGTTTATGTTTAAATAACATCAAAATTATGAAGTTTGAAAATAAAATTTTACTTTTTATTTATAAATCACTCAATTTCAATTTTTTTGATTTATATATAAAATCATTTAATTGTCTAAAATTACCGTTGCCTAGTTTTTCTTACTAATCCATTTATTACTTAACGATTTTTTAGTACTGATTTTCTTAGCATTGATATTTTAGTATTGATTTTCTATCAACTTTACTCAATTACGAATAAAAAAATTTATAAAAGAGGTATATCATTCAAAAAACCGAATTCCTAGATAAACTTCTGATGTTATGAATTAGGAAGTCGACTTTGTGATTGAAAATACATAAAATTAAAATAGAGCATAACCCAAAAAAGCTTCTGAATCTTAAAAATTATTTAGATATGATAGAAAAGTTGGCCAGACCACATATACATACACAGAAATTAAAAGTGGAATTAACAGTTATGGATCTAATTAGCTGACTAACTCCACTTCTTTGACTAAGTCCACTTCATTTAGCACTTAATTTTAGAGAAGTTAATCTTTTTGTAAAGCAGCAGTAAATATTGATTAAAGGCATTCGAATTTTCATTGTTTTCATAATAATATATTGATTGATACAGAAGTACTTTCGAATGAATCCAAATCTCAGTGAAACCGTTCACGTGATGGATCTGATCGTTTTAATGAAATGTATATTTCAAATAATAATAAAGTAAAACTATATATTATAAAAGAGAATGTAAAGGCATCACACATTCACATTACTATAGTTGACTGATATCATGACTGCTATGGTATTTGTGCAATGTGATAACTCTGGCAATTTTTTTTTGACTCTCTTGAATCATAGTATTTTATTTTATTTAATAAAAGCTTGGAGAGTTTAAGGTTTTTTTTAAAAAAATCTAGATTATATATATATGATTTACGTATTAACTTATATTTCTATGGATATTATGTGTTATTGGTTTTACTGTTTATAAACTAGTTTAAAATATGTTAAATTGCTTGTAATCTAGCAGTTAAAATGATCTATCTAATAACTTGATACTATAATTTAATTTTTATCCACTATATTATGATAATTTTGAAAAAATAGATATGGATTTTAGACTATAAATTTATTGATCGAATTGTTTAAAAAAAACTAGTTTAAAATATATATTATAATTAAATGTGAACTTAAATTTACTTTAATAACGAATCTGAATATATAACAGTTAATTGTACTTAGTAATATAAACTTTTGAAAATTTTATCTTATTTTGGGGTGCGTCTAATTTTTTTTGTTAATTTTATTCTTTTAATAGTTAAATTAACAAATTTTGTTCTATAGCCAAAACTCACAACTTAAAATTTTTTGTTTTCCTTCCATTTATATCAGAGAAAAATCGAACATCAGTGCATAAAGATTTAAATATAATAAATATTTGTTTACATGACATAAGATTTTTGTTTTTGAGCAAAAAAGAGAGTTATTTACACACCAACCGAGTGTACAGTAAATGAATTGAATTTGGTACCACAAGAAGTGTTAAACTTGTTCTTATGTTAAGAAAAGTACAATAGCTTCTTATGTCCACACGTCTTAACGATTTTCTGAAAACAATACTATATTATTATTTAATAATTATTATAAAAATGTTTAATAAACTTCCAAATTAATTAATTTAATAATTACATACAAGAAGAATCTCGGTTATTTTTTACGCACTAACCGAGAGTACCGCACCGACACTAAAAGTCACCGACAATGATCCACTCATTGAGTGGGACACTTCTATTTGGGCCTAAACCTAAAGCCCATTTAAAAAATTGGGCCGAAATCAAAAGCCTGTTTAATATTGGGCCTAAAATTTAAAGCCTGACTAGGCCTTTATATTGGGCTTATACATATACGACCGATACATTCGATTTCTTCTGCTTCTGCGGATTATTCAGGATTCCGACTAATGCTTTGCCGGCCGATCTACGGCGGCTCCGCCGTATCTCGCCATTTGTTATCGACTTTTCCTCGTTTCTTATTTTATTTTTCTTCTTGTTCATCTGAGCACGAAGCTCGAGAATCGAATTTGAATCATAAATCCTCAATCGGGTCTCCGAATCGAGTTCAAAAGCTCATTGCATCGCAATCGGATCCTCTCCTAGCTAAAGAGATTTTCGATTACGCTTCTCAACAGCCTAATTTCCGTCATTCTCGATCGTCTTATCTTATCCTCATTCTCAAACTTGGCCGCTCTAGATATTTCAGTCTCATCGACGATGTTCTAGCTAAACACAGATCAAGTGGGAATCCGGTAACCGGAGAGATTTTCACTTATCTGATCAAAATCTACGCAGAAGCAAAATTGCCGGAGAAGGTTTTGAAGACGTTTTACAAAATGCTGGAATTCAATTTCACGCCACAACCAAAACATCTGAATCGAATTATAGAGGTTCTCGTCAATCATAGAGGTTATCTCCAGAAAGCTTTTGAGCTTTTTAAAAGTGCACATCTTCACGGAGTATTTCCCAATACGAGAACTTACAACATATTGATGAAGGCTTTTTGTTTAAATGATGACTTGAGTATTGCATACCAACTGTTCGGTAAAATGCTTGAAAGAGATGTTGTTCCAGATGTGGAGTCTTATAAGATTCTGATACAAGGGTTTTGTAGGAAAGGACAAGTAAATGGAGCTATGGAATTACTAGAAGATATGTTGAATAAAGGATTCGTCCCCGATAGATTGAGTTACACAACATTGTTGAACAGTTTGTGTAGAAAGACTCAGCTTAAAGAAGCTTACAAGCTTCTATGTAGAATGAAGTTAAGAGGTTGCAATCCTGATATTGTTCATTACAACACGATGATTCTCGGTTTTTGCAGAGAAGGTCGCTCAATGGAAGCAAGGAAAGTTCTTGATGATATGTCTTCTAACAGTTGCTCACCTAATTTGGTTACTTATAGGACATTGATGAGTGGATTATGTGATGAAGGAATGTTTGATGAAGGGAAGAAATATCTTCAAGAGATGATATCGAAAGGATTCTCTGCTCATTTTTCGATTTCGAATAGTTTGGTAAAAGGGTTTTGCAGCTTTGGTAAAGTTGAAGAAGCATCTGATGTTGTGGAAGTTGTGATGAAGAATGGTGAAAGTTTGCATTTAGAGACTTGGGAGATGATAATTCCTTTGATTTGTAAAGAAGATGAGTCGGAGAAGATTAAACGGTTCATTAAAGATGTTATCAAACCGGAGATAACCGGTGATACCAGAATTGTCGATTTGGGCATCGGTTTAGGATCTTACCTCGCTAGTAAGCTAGAAATGAAACGTAAGATTGTTAGAGAGAGGAAACATTTATCTGTTCCTCAATTTACTCAGAAGTCTGGTCTTCGTTAGTGGGCCTAATTTGGGCCTTATGAGTTAGTGGGCCTAATTTGGGCTTTATGCGTTAGTGGGCCTATTTATATACAATTTAGTAAGTGAGAGTGGCAATGAATCCGATCTGAGTTTCGCGGATTACTCAGAAAATCAAAAAATTATGCCGGAGATCGAACAAGACGATGCGACGGCGGAGACGGTGGATTCCTCCACCGTTAAATTTGGTACACCGGAAGCACTGGAGTATGTAAGGTCTCTTACTGACGTTGGTGCGATGACGCGACTTCTTCACGAATGTATCGCTTACCAGCGAAGCCTAGACTCAGATCTCGATACGCTTCTATCTCAGAGGACGGAGCTGGATCGAAATCTCGTTCAGCTTCAGAGATCTGCGGAGATTCTTGATATTGTGAAGGCGGATGCAGATCACATGCTAGGAAATGTTCGATCGACTTGTGATCTCGCGGATCAGGTTAGTGGTAAGGTACGAGAGCTTGATCTTGCTCAGTCTCGTGTGAATGTTACTCTCTCTCGCATTGATGCGATTGTTGAACGAGGGAATTGTATCGAAGGTATGAAAACAGCTTTGGAATCGGAGGATTACGAATCTGCCGCGAAATTTGTACAGAGATTTCTCCAGATTGATTCGCAGTACAAGGATTCTGGTTCCGATCAGAGAGAGCAGCTTCTTGCGTCGAAGAAGCAGCTTGAAGGTATTGTGAAGAAGAAGCTATTGGCGGCAATAGACCAGAGGGATCATCCTACAATTTTGAGATTCGTAAGACTGTATTCTCCATTAGGAATGGAGGAAGAAGGTCTACAGCTCTACGTTGGTTACTTGAAAAAGGTCATTGCGATGCGAGGGAGAATGGAATACGAAAATGTGGTTGAGCTCATGGAGCAAGGAGTCGGACAGGTTAATTTTGTTGGGTGCTTAACCAATTTGTTTAAGGACATTGTCATGGCTATTGAAGAAAACGATGAGATCTTAAGAGGTCTTTGTGGCGAAGATGGTGTTGTTTATGCTATTTGTGAATTGCAAGAGGAGTGTGATTCTAGAGGTTCATTGATCTTGAAGAAGTACATGGAATTTAGAAAGTTAGCTAGATTGGCATCTGATATTAACAATTCTCCCAATCTGAATCTTCTTGCTGGTGGTGCATCTGAAGGACCAGACCCAAGAGAAGTTGAGCTATATGTGGAAGAGATACTGTCTCTGATGCAGTTGGGTGAGGATTATACTGAGTTCATGGTATCAAAAATCAAGTCTTTGACGTCGGTAGATCCTGAATTGTTGCCTAGGGCTACAAAGGCATTTAGAAATGGAAGTTTTAGCAAAGTGATACAGGATGTGACAGGATTTTATGTGATACTAGAAGGGTTCTTTATGGTTGAGAATGTGAGGAAAGCTATTAGAATCGATGAGCATGTACCAGACAGCCTTACCACGTCAATGGTGGATGATGTGTTCTACGTGATACAAAGGTGTCTGACGAGAGCAATTTTAACCACAAACATAAGTTCTGTGATTGCTGTATTGAGCAATGCTGGTAGCTTGTTGGGTAATGATTACCATGAAGCGTTACAACAGAAGATTAGAGAGCCAAACCTTGGAGCTAGATTGTTTTTAGGTGGTATCGGTGTGGAAAACACTGGAACTGAGATTGCAACTGCTTTGAACAATATGGATGTGAGCTGTGAGTACATCCTTAAACTAAAACATGAAATCGAGGAGCAATGTACTGAGGTTAGCACTCATACTTGATGATTTACATTACTATTATCCTTAAAGTTCTATTAGACTAGAATTATCTTGCTTGCTTTTGTCTTACTATATAAGTATGTATGACACATCTATGCTTCTCCGTGTGAACTTAGATAGTGATTTGGGAATTAGATAGTTGTTAGCTAAAGGTAATGTAGGCTTTGTTCATCTCATGATAACCATGTATTAACAATTGAGCTGCAAAACCGATTCCGTGAATGTCAATTTGCACTCTTAAATTTGAGAAATCAGTCTTATTCATTATTCTCATTGTCACAATCAGGTGTTTCCTGCACCAGCAGATCGAGAGAGGATTAAATCATGTCTATCAGAGTTAGGTGAATTAAGCAACACGTTCAAGCAATTACTCAACTCAGGCATGGACCAGCTAGTAGCAACAGTAACACCCAGAATCCGTCCAGTTCTAGACACTGTAGCTACCATAAGCTACGAGTTAACAGAAACCGAGTACGCAGAGAACGAAGTAAACGACCCATGGGTCCAAAGACTTCTCCACTCGGTCGAAACAAACGCAGCGTGGCTCCAACCGTTAATGACCTCCAACAACTACGACTCATTCCTACATCTCATAATCGATTTCATAGTCAAGAGACTTGAAGTCATAATGATGCAGAAACGGTTTAGCCAACTCGGTGGGCTTCAGCTTGATCGAGACACGAGAGCTTTGGTTAGCCATTTCTCGGGTATGACTCAGAGAACAGTGAGAGATAAGTTTGCTCGGTTAACTCAAATGGCGACGATATTGAATTTGGAAAAGGTCTCAGAGATTTTGGACTTTTGGGGAGAGAACTCAGGACCTATGACTTGGAGACTAACACCTGCTGAAGTTAGACGGGTTTTGGGTCTTCGGGTCGAGTTTAAACCCGAATCAATTGCTGCTCTTAAATTGTGATGTTAGTTTTGTTGTTTATGTCATCCACAAATACCCAAACCAAATATTTTTTGTTTAAATGATTGGTTCTACATATATTAAATTGAATGAAAACAAAATTAAAAATAAAAAGCGAAAACAAACCGAATCCATATGTATTATTTTTGTTAACAATAATTAAATCGACAAAGTTCGATTTATTTATTTCTGCAGTTTATCTATTTCTGCAGTTTCTATATATTAGAATTTGATTCCAAAAAATCGTATAATCCTAAAGTTTAAGTTATAGTTTATGTTTTGTCAAATAGATTGACAAAAAAAAATACCTTTGCTATTTTGATTTTGTCTACTTGAGAAAAATAAGAAAAATCGAATGTGGAAAAAGTTGAAAAGATAAAATATGAATATGAATAAAGTTATTATCTCTATTTTTTTTTCAACAATGGATCGATAAGGCAAGATCTATAACCTAAAGTCCACCATTAAAATACTTTTTTAAGCAACCATAATACAGCATGTAGAAATCAAATCCGGATGCCAAATCATTAGCTGGATTATCTAAACATCAGACTGAGAACAACTCGGCTATGTTATCTCCATTTAAATATATATAAAAAATTGATAGTGAAATTTCGGTAGATATATTTATTCATGAAAATCATTTTATTCGTAACATCGATAGTGAAACCGCACCTAAGCGAGTATAAGAGAAGTCACATTAGTTTTTGGTACTACTATACATCAACTCAATGAAGTTACTATGCACTAACTTTCCTAATTACACAANAAAAAAAAAAAAAAAAAAAAAAAAAAAAAAAAAAGTCACTACAAAACTCTGAAATCCTTCATAACCAATTAGTCAAGAGTTCTGAGACCAAACCGTGTAGCTTCCTCATCTTCTGCTCGTTTTATCCTTTCCTAAAGCTTAAGAGAGTCAACAAATTCAGGATCAAGCATCAACTTAATCATAATCTTAATTACCAATTCTTAGTCTATAAAACAAAAGGCTTACCAAATCTTGGTCGAAAAATGGATCCTTTAGTTTTCAGTTTCGTGTTTTGTCCACTTTTTACAGGTTTCGTGCTGCTCTCACCAGGGCTAAAACTCGAGAATCTACTCACTTTTTCATGGTACACAGCCGGAGGTGCAAGCCTTAATCGAGGCAAGCTCTCCATTTGTACCAATCTCTGATCTTTCTGAAGGTTGGTTAGGATTTCAAACTGCAATGTCAAAGAGTGCATTCTCTTTAATTGATTGCAAATGAGGTTTGATTTTTAGGATTATAGAGATCTTACCCGCGATATTTGCTGGCTATGAGAATGATCAGTTCTTTCATTCTCATGCGAGTAAGGTGAAGCACGTTGTGAAGACCCGATGTTTGATGAAGCTATGCTTATCAGTCCATGATTTAGGTAGAATGATTTGCCTTTAGAAGAACTTTGTGTGGTCTTCTTTGTCATACAAACAGGACAACCTGATGGAGAGACATGAAGTGATGACGATGAATATGACGCTTCATTCTCTGACGATTCACATTGAAGATGTGTTGCGTGGCCACAGTTGAAAACACGTACACGAAGAGTAGAAAATGTCTTGGTGAGAGGACAATTGCATATGCAACAAAGCAAACTTCTGGGTGCGTACCCATGAGAAGCACCTTTCTTGAGTAAGCTCATGGTGTAGAATGTATCATCTTCGATTAAGGACTTTGCAGTATCCTGTCGCAGGTGAGAAGAAAGATTATAAGAAATTGAAGCAACCAATGCACAGGATTAAATCCATAGAAAGACAGAGGTATATACCAGTATTCTCCGTTCAAAGCCATATGTTCCTAGCATTCCCAATATTGTTAGCTTAAAATCACCAAACTCTTGAGTACCGTTGTCAGAGAGGAGTTTTGACATTATAGTTGGAAGATGAACGTATCCTATCATTCCTTCAACAATCTCTTTGATAAACTGAGATAAGATCTTTCTCAGCATGTGTGTCCTTGCCGTATCAGATCTTGGAATCCTCCACCAAATTCTATTGTCTGCTTCATTGACATGAACTTCCAATGATTGAACACCTACAGGACCTTTGTTTATTTCATCGATGTTCCTCGGTTCCCGATATGAATCCATCAAAGGTTCACAGAAACTGCGTGGAGAAAGTATGGACAAATTAAGATCATATGCCTGAATTAAAAACTTAGAAGCGTTGGCTCAGGCTTTAAATTAGATTGCATGTGTTACGAGTAGAATGACGTGTGTATTATTGGCATGATACGAAATTCATTAGTAGTGATCGGATGTATCATCAGGCTTACGTGTCAAGAAAGCGAAACCAAAGAATCTCTGACTCCTCAGGATTAAGACGAGGAGTGTTGCGTTGACAGAGTCCTATACAGGCTTGCAAAACACCTTGTATGCCATGTACCTGAAGGATAATTAACAGCATGAATGAGTTTGAGAATGAGAGTAAGAGAGAGGGAGCATATAAAAGAAATGTCATACCTCCTTCAACTCTAGAGTACTACTGAATAGTTCCAAGCTGATTCCTTCGCTAGCACCCAATTTCAATTCTGACACTTGGCGTTCGACTGCATTTTCAAGCTCGACAAACATTTCATTGAGTCTAGAAAGGGTAAGTGACAAAGCACTAGCTGCATCACCCACTCTCTCCAAGAGAAATGCTGCTGCATCTACAATTCCATATTCCTGGCAGAGACGTAGACAGTGTTCCACTCTGTAGCTGTCAAAGGTTTCCAGAAATCTCAAGACTGACTTTGGTTCGTACTTGCATAGTAGCTGTAAATATATGCAGGAAATCGTCAACATAAGAACGATTCCATGACTGCAGAGAGAGATTCAATTGAGCAAGTTATATAATTCCTTTACCTCCAAGTACAGCTCAATCATGTCATCTGTCACATTGACTGGATTATCTTGGATGAATTTAGGAAAGCCATTAAGTCCTTCCAAATAGATCTCAACCTCTTTGGGCATACCCCTATTAATGTTCCCACCCCAACTATCTACAGCTTCATGTTTTCTAAGATGAGAAAAATCAACACTCCCGGACAAATGAACCTCAATGACAGTCTTGAGATAAAGGAACAAGCTTCTTGGATGAGAATGGAGCTGCTCTTGGATGCGTGTAATGTTATCTTTCAGATTATCAATGATCAGAAAGAATGTCCCCTCTCTGAAAAAATGCCAGACATTCAATATCATTAGAGTCCACTATACCTAGTCACTAAAGACAGAAAATAAAGTCACCTATATTTACCTGCTCAATTCAAGGAGCTCGGGAATCCTAGAAAGTAATGCAGATTGGAAGTCAGTGAATTCATCTCCACTTAACTGTGACAGCATCTTGTTCACATAGCTAAACGAATGTATGGGTTCATCCGTCTCTTTCATGTAGCTATCTAAAGCAGCAATGTATCGTCGACCAATAGTATGAATATAGCCACAAACCTGAAAATTGGAAACCATAGACAGAGATCACGGAGAAGAACCCAAAGTAAGCACTGAGATCATGCTACAGAGTTATGATGAATATTTTTTACGAGGATACCTGATAAAAATGTGCTTTCCCACAAAGTTGTGATACATAAGTTACATCCCAATCAGCCTCCGGTACAGCTTTTAGAAGGTTTAGTACCTGGTTCTCTCTCATCTTAGAGGACACCTTATAAGTAGGAAGAATGTGATCTGATGTTAAGTAATCTAAAATCTGTGCCAATACGCTCTTGGGAATATTAACTCTACCATGTGCTGCATAATATGCAACAAATTCAAATAGATGACTTGTATCCTCCTTGGAAGGCCACTTTTTATCTGATTTTGAATCACTTTTATTGTCAGATTCATTAGCCTGGCTTGAGTCCCAATCAAGAACATGAAGTAGAGCATTTATCAGATTCTGGGTCAGTATATCATTACACTTAACTTCAGGTAAACTGCCATCAGTCTTGGATTCTAAATTTACTTCATCGGACTCCAGCAGATCACTCTCACGATTCACCATTTCGTTTTCTTCAAATGCATATCTTAGGACATCTAAAGTGGCTTCAGTATCCATCTCAAGCAGATGGTAGAGGTTCAAGTAAATCCATCGAGATGTTGCACATGTACTAGAATCATGGGCATTTGATTTCTCCAGTAGGAACTGCATAAGCTCGGTCCTAAGGGATGGCAAGCGTGTAGGATTTAGAGTTCCATGTCCTGCAGATAAAACCAGAATAAGATTGTGAGAGGAATATGCCTATGTAAGTTTATAGGTTATTACAGGATATCCTATTTGCTCGATTGCAGATCATAACATGCAGTGAAACCATAATAAGATCCTACCTGGTGGAAAAGCCAAACCGAGAAAACAGTACTTTAGATAAACAAGCATCCGGTACCTGAAAAAAAAAAAAAAAAACAGAGTTACAGAAACCTCGTCACTTATGTGGCTGCAGTGCAAACTATACCTCTGTTTGGACAACAAAGTATATTGCGTCATACAGCATGTTAAACCCGGTTAGACAATAATGACATATCGCAATTAGGTGCATGCATAAAGCCTTTTGAATTCTAGGTTTTCTTATAGTCCATAACAGAAACAAGTGAGGGGGCTCTGAGGTTCTGTATAGTGCGTCACGTTTTATTAACCAGAACAAAATGCAACAGCTTAAACATAACATACCCAATGGCTGTAGCCTTTTGTTTTTCACTGTTCCGGAAGACAATCAAGAGTTCCTCCAGAGGTGACCTGAAATCATCCAACCCTTTGTTGAAAAGATAAAGCAAGGCTCCATAAAGCCCATGTTCACGGCAAATTCTGACGACCTAAATGCCAACGGAAAAAAAATATCAAAATGCAACCATAATATTAGATCAACGTATCAACTCATTGAAGAAAATGACCAAATGAGACACGTAAAATGCCTACAAAAGCGTGACCTGATTGAAATCTAAGGACGAAATATCCATGTGAAGAACGCACTGCTCAATTCTTTGTAGCCATCCTTTCCTACTATAATGTTCTACCAGTGCTTGCATAACCTGAGATGAAACAGACAATCATAAGATATAATACAATAGTACTCTTGAGAAAATATCTATAATTGCACAAATGATACCTCTGGAGGAAGAGATCCAAGCATATCCCTTAGAATATAAGGCTCCAAGAGCTCCAAAAATGTATCTAGACAAAGAAAAAAAAGACAGCAGAAACAAGTCATATCACCTTATAATCTAAGGGTATCAGAACAACTAGCATTGCACTTTATGCATCTAAAAACTATTATACTCTTTGATTTAGTAACCATATAATTACTCTATACCATTTACAGAAGAGCAAGACTAAAAGTAATGGAGAACATACATGCAAACATACATGCAAAAGTAATCGGCATTCATACCCACATAAGGGTATTTGAAGATCGGTAAACCAATTACCTCTAAGGAATTTATAGAACAAAGAAACAGAACCAGACAACCTATTAAAAACTAGTCACTATCCTAACATAGTAAACATTTTTGAATACCTAAAAAGTTAAAGTTAATGGATAACATATAGATGTGATATATATACCTCTTTGTTGTACAGCCACAAATCTGGAAAATATCTCGTCAAAGAGCAAATCCATCCGGTTAATATGAACACAGAATTCAACCGCAACACCCCCAACACGGTTGTATTGTTCTTCTATCTCTAAAATGACATTATTGGTTTCACTGCTTGGCTCATGAGTCACTCCATTTTTTTCAGTTTGATTCGAAAATGCTATCGAGATATAAGAAAATACTTCATCTACGTATGAAAGTAGCAACTCTGCTAAACTGGGTGCAATGGCTTCCCTTATGGCATCCACAGTTTTGGGGAGGTCAACAACCCCATGAGCTTCACCATTAAAAAGTGACATCGCCATGTTAAATGCACCCATCCAGTCACCTCCTCTCCTCAACACATCCACCCGTTCCTTCCACGGTAAAAGTCTGGAAATAACAAGATGTGCAGTCCCGAGAATGTATACTGAAGCCCCTCTAACACCCACAGCGTGGTGATAAGCTTTCTCAGGATTTCCAAAGACATTCGTAAAGTATGTATGATAGGAAATCAGGTCATGCCCTGAAGAATTATCTACAGAAAAGGTCGTCTGATGAATAACAACCCCATCTCTTGTGAACAGATACAAATGGCCCGTCACCGTTGGGATCACCAACAACTGAATATGCAGAGAAAAGCAGAGAACTCATAAATATGCATTTGCTTATAAATATATTTATATTGGTATACACACCTGATCATCCAGCCAAACTACACCAATAGCTGGACTGTCAAGTGACCATTTGGCATATTCCCTTAGATCTGATTTTACCAACTTGGCAACCTGTACCCTACGATCCCAGGCTATGGCAAGAAAAGAAACCCTATCTTCCCCCTCCTTGGAAAAATTCTCTGCAAAATTTTACTTCATTGCGGTAAAATAAAAAAGTATAAATAAAAGTACACAATTTTACTAAGAGGAGAATTACCAACTGAGCATTTCCAGGCAGTGTATGGCATGGAACCCTCCCGAACCCCTTCTGGCCTAGGAAGTTGTGCATACACCTCCAAATTTGGAATGAGCTTTACCTGAAGAAAACAAAAGAGGATCATTTCAGAAACGTAATCAGTACATTAAGTATGAACAAACATCTGGAAATTTACCACTAGTCCAGTTTGATAGGTGACAAATATAACAACACCTTCTTCCAGCGAAGTTGAATCCTCATTAAAAAGCTTCCAACTCGAATCAACCCCAACAACACCTCCCATCATGCTACTTATACTGCTTGATGGAACCGCAGAATTACCCCCCTTAGAAGAGACCAAGGAGCTTCCAAAAATTTCATCTGGCAAGGCTGATGCCGAGAGGACTGTTCCATTCTTTTGTCCATCGAGAAGACACTGATGCAATTGAAATAAGGTGTACAAATCCATTCCTCAAAGTCGGTAAGTCTAAACAAGAAACTAGTAAAACATAAGACAGAAAATCACAAGCAAATATAACTCTACAGAACAATAAATTTACCTGCGTTTTTACTGAGTACATGTTCAAAAGCAGAGTCCAAGAAAAGGTATGTTTAAAAACAACACCCTTCGTATCACTTGTAATAACTTTAAATTGGCGAGAACCCTGAGATTCGCGGCCTAGAAAAAAGGCATATATTACTGGTGCAGTATGTTCAGTGATCACTTTTGCTGCTGACGCTTTCTGCACGTCCCAAACTGTAACATGTCCATCACCGTAACCTGCTAGTAGGAGGCTCCCTAACTGATTGAAGCAAACTGAAGTAACCGGGGATGGAGGCCTTTCTCCTTGTAGACCAAGCCAAATCATCTAAAATTTTGTAAACATTAGATATCAATAATTTGAGCATACATCTACCCAGGTTATGTCAAAATATTCTTCTACAAATATCCTAGAAATGGATATAATTTATTATGTCAAAAGACAACCTTAGATTCCATTTTGTCTGCAGTATCAGAAGTATATTTACTTGGTACAACCACAATGATCCCCTTAGATGTACCCACTGCAATAAAATTGAAATGAACAGCCGAAACCTGAGGAGACCCATGGTCTCGCTTAAATGTCTGCGAAGAAATGGTTCGGCTGATGATATTGTCAGCATCAATATCAAAGTAACCTATATATGTAGAACCGATCTTAACACCTTCAAGTCTCATTGGCTGAGCAGCAGCCCCTTCCTCCCAATGCAAACCAGTATATGCTTGTTTCTTCTCAAACTCTTCAGCCAAGACAATCTGCTTCCTAAAAGATCGAGATTTTAATTTCTCTCTATTACTCAATCTTTCTTTTTCCAACTCACCAATCCTCTCTTCTACAAGCTCTGAAATGCCTGACATTGAGCTTCCATCATCAGGAATAAAAGCATCACCTCCCTCTTCTTTAGAATCTGGTATAACTACATTTAAATTATCATTGTTAACATCTCCAACACTTAAGTCCTCGTCATTTCTTACCTTACCCTCATCTGATTGAGAACAAGGAAAGAAATTCCCATCAGACTCATTTAAATATTGAGACTTTGAAGAATCCACCAAAGCAGCGACTAACATTGTGTCATCTTTGACGTCATCCACGTCAGCATTCTCTATTTCCGCCATCTCTTGTTCTGCACAGACGTTTTCTTCGCCGTCTAAACCAGAGGAGGCAGTGACTAAGTCAAGGTTTGAATTTGCTTCATAATCACGGACACCAGCTAAGGTCTCTGCAATATTACTAGCTTGGACTTCCATTACTTTAGCTTCATTTTGTTGACTAGCAACTCCATTATCCTCTTCCTCCAGCCGAGATTCTCCACTAAGAGAACGAAAATCATCCAAAGAAACGGATCCCGCAGCAACTCCAACAGAATCTCCATTTGAAGAAAGTATTTCCTGATCATCTTTATCTTGATTTGAAATAGATTCTTCTTCAGCCCCCAAAACTTGCGACAGCAACTCATTACTCACACTGCTAGCTCTCCTTGACTTGATGATAGCAGCGTGTGGTGTAGGAACCAATCTAGAAGCAGCCACAGCCGCCGCAAGCGCCGCACCAGGCTTCACATTCGATCGGACTCCTGAAAATAACGACGGCAAAGGCAACTGTCTCAGAGACGAAGAAGAAGAAGACGAAAAATTGGATACCGAATTTCGCCGTGTCGGGGGAAACCCGCGATGTAATTCAGATTCAGGTCTCACTGCAACATTAGTAAGAGCTTCAGATAATCGGCGATTCGGATCATTTTCTTTCCGTCGGTTAAATGACGGAGGAGAAGAAGGAGGAGTAGACGAAGCAGATGAAGAACTGGAGGCGTTGAGAATCTCGTCAACAGTACGGCGAGGAACGGAGGAAGAAGAATCCAAATTGGAATCAGAATCCGAATCCGATACAAGGAATGAATCGAGATCAAGCTCCATTTGCGACTTCTTCATACTTGAGGAGTCGTCGTTCTCTATAACTTCAAAGTAACGAGAATGTTACCGGTTGATTCATCGAACTCTCTGACTCAATTCGACTGGAAACATTCTCCGCCGTGACAAGCCGACGTTCTAATTTAACGAAATCGAATTATTAAATAAAAAGAGACCCTTCTTGCTCAGCCAGAAGGTCTTGTTAACTTACACCTCTAACTGAGCCAGAAGGTTTGCTTAACTTGCACCTCTAACTGAGCCAGAAGGTCTGCTTAACTTGCACATCTAACTATGACAGAAAATCTGCTTAGTAACACCTTTAAGCCAGAAGGTCCGTCTAACTTACCTCTCTAACTGAGCCAGTAGGTCTGCCCAACTTACACTCTAACTGAGCCAGAAGGTCTGCAGAACATGACAACTAACTCTGACGAGCTCTGGAACCAGAAAGCTGCTAAACTCACCACTAACAGTGATGAACTCTGCATTATGTGAAGGTTGAATTTTGACCAAAGTGCTATGTTTCTCAATCCAACAGAGTAGAACACGAGAACACACATGGTTTATGAGCTTCCACATCAAGTTGTTACCATTTTGGCACACAAATTATAATCCAAAGAACAGAAGTTTTGAGTTCCAAGACTAGATTTTCGATTTTTCTTTCCTTTAGTTTTCATCAATAGGTTGATAAATGTAGATAACTAATTTGACTGAAAATACAAGGGTGACTAAAAATCAATTTCATAGCAACAAAAAATGAGAGAAACTCATGTATTTACATAAGATAACTCTCAAACGAAGATGGTCATGAGGCAATGGTAGATCCAATACATGATATAAATTGACCAAACTGTAGTAGTGTCGAAATGTCAAAATTGAAAAGCTCAAAGAAACTAAGACAATAAACCACATAAAAAACAAAAGATGACTAATCAAACAAGCCAAAACCAAGATCTTCATCACTCTCTTCTGCTGGTTCCTCCTACAATCACAAACATCAATAAACCACAATCACTAAACATACACTGAAGATGAATAAAACCTTTAAAGGAAATGGCTATTATCTTGTACCTTCTTCTTCTCCTCCTTAGCAGGAGCAGCATCGGCAGCTCCACCAGCAGCAGGTGCAGCAGCAGCCACTGGAGCACCACCTCCACCTCCACCAGCACCAACACTCATGATGAGATCAGTAACATTTCTCTTCTCAGCCATCTTGGCGAATAGCATTGGCCAGTAAGACTCGATTTCAACACCAGCAGCTTTGACTAAAGTTGCAATCTTATCGGACTATTGACAATATAGTCAAGGATATTAACCAAAACCAAAGTTTGTTCCTTTACTTCAGAATTACAACAATCAACTAAATGAACCCTAAAACAGTGCCTACCTTATGAACCCTAAAACAAGTCCTGCAAAGATTCAAATTTCGGAACTACTTAAGCTTAAAGATGAGATTTTCGATTAAAGGATACAGTGATGGCAATGCCCTCATCCTCAAGGATCATAACAGCGTAGCTGCAAGCAAGTTCTCCGACTGTCGACATCGTCTCTGCAACAATATAAACCAAGAACAATTAAGAACACAGAATTAAAATTCAGAACCAACAAAAATGAAATCTAAGCTTATGCATTATTTCCAATACGACCACCGTAATTCAAAAGAAAACAAACCAAAATATTGACGAATACAATCAAAGGATTAGAGAACGTTGAGGATGAAGATGTACCTCAGACTGCGAGATATGAAGCCTTCGCGCCGCTAGAAATAAAAATTAGGGTTTTTGCAATGTTGCAAAAGGAGAAAACTAGGGTTATTAATAACCACTCCTCAAGCGCTTGGGCTTGATTTGGGCTTTCACTTTTTGGGCTTTCAGGCTTTACTAATATGTAAGTGGATTTCTAAGAAAGCCCAAATAAAGAGATAGTTGACCAAATGTTTGACTAAGTAAATACAAAGGCCCACGTGTTTAGTTCTAGGGAACGACTACCGTGGTCCATCAAGCACCTGATGATGTCTCTGTCTTTGTACCTGGCTCCATGCACGTGACACCACGAGACTTCGCCAGTTCGTTTTAATATTTACTTCTTTTTAATATTTTTTTTAAAAAAAAAATTAGCTAATAAGCATTGTTTCAAAGCTGTCAATTCCTACTAAAATAGTTGGTTTGGTTGAAATAAAAATTATGAATACATATATGATATTGATATCCAATATTATTAAACCATGCTGAAATTATTATATGATTTATTTTGATTGGAAACCTACAAAATGCAAAAACTCGAAAGTTGCATATATTTTCATAAAATATAAATAAAAATTTATTATAGGTATCTAGTGATTTGATTTTTAATGTATATTTTTCTTCCTTCTTTTATTTATATATTTATTACTTTGTGATTATACATTGTATTTAATTTAGTGGCAAACGATAAATCCACTAAAGACAAGCACATTTGTACATCTAGGAATCGAGTCCTACCATCCATATTATGCAGAAAGTTGGCTAATGAGCCGGTCAATTGTAATCCAATATTAACCCACAACAAAACTTTTTACCAGTCGAAGTTTATATTCTCTATTATAATGTTAGAAATTTTCTTTAATTAACTGATTAAATATATATTTTATAGTTCTTTTATCATAATTCAACTGTAGAAGATATACAGTTTTGCATAATTTTATTTAGAGTTCGATAATTTTGGATTTATGATTTAGGTTATGGAAAAAGAATATATAATTACTTTTCAAAAATATTTGAAACATAACAATTGTATAAAATATAAATAAAGTATATAATTACAATCCTCACACTTCAAATTCTCTATTTCTTCATTTCTTTCTGAGCTGCACCAATCTATTATATGAGGTTTCTTCATCTATTTTAGCTTTGATTATTTCATGCTGACATAATTCTTCCGGATCAGGAGTTTTTAATTTCGAATCACTTCTTTTTTATTTTTTTCAAATTAATCTCTGGTTTTATATCTAGTAATGTCTCTCTTTTTGGCTTTCGTTTTTAGAAATATCTTTATATTTTGTCGGTTTTAGTATATTATCGTTATAATCTTTAAACAATATATTCCCTTAGTATTCAAAATAAATATTACAATCCTCACTACAAATATATACACATAGCTTTTAGAAGCTAATATATGTAGCTGTATATATTCAGAATCTTGTGTATAGGTATGCGCATGCATAGGTCTATCTAAATTCCAAATTGTTAGTCTAGTGGATGTATAAATATTACTATATGAGAGTAACGTATACAACTAAAATCAAATGATTGATGTGAACATTAATTATACTTTCATATATTTTTTAGTTTCTGTTTTTGTGTATAATTAGTTTCTCCTGCCATGTTAGTTAGAAGATGAAACTACACTCAACCTCTAAATGGAAATAATAAAGACGTTTTTTTGTAGAAGAGATATAGTTGGTCAATTATGTGATTTTATAAAGAGAGGTTTTTACAATTTAACGTATTCCAAAATTTTAAAATATTGAAAAAATGGAATGAAAATGCATGGGCAAAAGAAATTCGATGAGATTAATCTCTTTTGCATGCAGAAATTGAAACATTTTTTATAACTATGAGTTGTTTATCCTTCTTGCAAAATAGTACGAAATAAAATTCGCAACAGACAATACAAAAATATGTTTGAAAAACCAAAGAATAGGTTTGTTTTTGCGTTCTGTCTAAACTATTTCTTGAGATTAGGTCAATTTTAGTGTGTTTTAAATTATAAAATTAATAATTTAAGAGTCGACGGGTAAGAATTATAATTTTTGTTTTTTTACTATAATTTAGGTTAGAGATTTTTTGGCTATGGATATGGATTGTAGTATTATAGGAGTTTTTTTTGTTGTAGATTAATAATATCACAAAACTAAAATATTAGTGCTTTAGGTTTATGGTTTTCAAAATCCAAAAAAAATAGTTATACAGAGTAAAAAATGGTAATGCATAGTAGAAAATAGAAAAAAAGTGTTTTAGATTTTAAAAATATGTGTAAAATTTTAGTGGTAAAAATTTAGTGTTCGGAGAAAATTATGGTTATTTATAACATCGGTAAGATTTACCAATCAAATCCTTCTCTAATATGTGTTTTCGTGAGGTATCATTTTTGTAAATGTTGATCCTCATGACATAAAACAAGAGTCATATATTGAATTTGAAGAAAATAATCTAATATTGAATGCTAAAAATTTTGTCACTCAACAACAGTATGCTAATTTATTTTTGGAATTATCATTAATTTTGGTGCTCGTTACAAAGGAAGACACAATGGTGAAATGTCATAATAAAATCTCTCAATACAGCAAAACAAAAACAATAAATTTTCAAGTAGACCAGACTACATTTTTGTTATGGCCATACTGTGTCATAACAAATGCGAGCACGTACATGATGATAATAATATCACAATATATATAGATGATATTGTCACAATATATATAGACTAGGATTGAATTCATGCTATAATATACGATTTGATTGTTTTTTAACTCGTGTTTATTTGATTATTAGATTCGAGTTGATAATTTGAATATTATACTTTTAAAATATTATTCTAGCGCCCCAAAACCCAAACTGAAATCAAGCTGAATTATAAAAATATAATCTAAACCAAACCCGATAGAACACTCCATAGGTTATGAACTTATATATTTTTAAAAATTTGAACTCAAACCCGATATAGAACCAATTAATAACCAAAACATTTTATTAATTCTTTTTCAAATTTTAATTTCTTTATATAAAAATACATATATCCAAACTCGAACTATACCGTACTAAACTAAATCTAAAAAATAAAATATCCGAATATGTTTTAAACCAAAATAATCAACTTAGCATAATAGATACCTAAACCCGATAAAATACCAGAGTGCGTCTTAAATCTATATACCATAAAAATTTAATTTAAAACCAAACCAAAATTGAATCAATAACCAAATTTATAACCAAATTATTTTTTATATATTAAAGTTTAGTTTCATATAAATTTTTTTGTTAATTTGAATTTTTATATAAAAATCTGTAACAAAACTACTTTAATTCAATTTTTAAGGGTTATTATGAATTTTGTATTAATTTTATCATATAATTTATAAGGTTAAAACAAAAATAAATAATAAATAAATGAAGTGGAGAGAGTAAATGAAGAGAGTTAAGAGTCATCGCTGTCATGGTCGTAGTTAAAGAGGTGGTCAGAGTCAGAACTCTCTCTTAAGCAATCTTCTTAATTTATTCATCTTTCTTTTTCCCTAGATCCACCCACCACTCTCTCTTCTCTCTTCTCTCTTTTCTTCTGCACTCTAATCTATACCAAATCTCATCTTCTTCTCACATGTCACCAATATAACTACTACAATGTCTCATTCATTGACTCTGTGAATCTCTAATCCGACCTATGGGGAAGAAATCTGGTTCTTCTTCTTCTTGGCTCTCCGCCGTTAAACGAGCTTTCCGATCTCCCACTAAGAAAGAACATAACAACAACAATAATAATGGTCATTGTCATGAAGTTGATGAAGATGAAGACAAGGTTCGTCGTGTTCTATAATGTCGAGATCTCTTTTGTCTTCTTCTCCCTTGGTTCTGTCTGTCCAATTATTCAAATGCTCTGTTTCTACGCACATGCTCTGTTTTTAACTCACATGCTCTGTTTTTTTTTTTTGCAGAAGAAAGAGAAGAGACGGTGGTTATTTAGAAAACCAACGAATCATGAATCTCTGGTGAAGACTTCCGGCGTCGGAAAAGAAGTTCCTGCACCGAAATCTATAGAAACAGCAACGATTAATGCAACAGAACCATCCTCTGTTACAGAACAGAGACAAACCGCCGCATCGGAATTTGTTTCACCAAATCCTACAAGACGAACTTACACAGCCAGAGAAATTTACGCAGCTGTTGTAATCCAAACTGGTTTCAGAGGCTATTTGGTAAGTAAATTTTGTTGTGGTTAATTTAATTAGTGATTAAAGATTGATTTTGATTGTTTTATTTACAGGCAAGAAGAGCATTAAGAGCTTTGAAAGGACTTGTGAAGCTACAAGCATTAGTGAGAGGTCATAATGTGAGAAAGCAAGCGAAGATGACATTAAGGTGTATGCAAGCTCTGGTTCGAGTCCAATCTCGTGTTCTTGATCAACGTAAACGCTTGTCTCATGATGGTAGTCGTAAATCTGCCTTTAGTGATACTCATAGTGTGCTTGAATCTCGTTATCTTCAAGACATTTCAGATAGAAGATCCATGGTAAGATCTCTCGTCTCATGTTTCTTGGTTTTAATAACCTTTATTGTTTGGTTTCAGACACCATTGTTGCTCTGTTTCAGACTCCATTATTGCTCTGTTTCAGACTCCATTGTTGCTCTGTTTCAGACACCATTATTACAGACTCCATTGTGGCTCTGTTTTCGGCACAGTTATTGTTCTGTTACAGACACCATTGTTGCTCTGTTTCAGGCACCATTGTTGCTCTGTTTCAGACACCATTGTTGCTCTGTTTCAAGCTAACGTTTATCAATGATGTCTGTGTAGTCAAGAGAAGGAAGTAGCATTGCAGAAGATTGGGACGATAGACCACACACGATTGAGGAAGTGAAAGCAATGTTGCAACAAAGACGAGACACGGCATTGAGAAGAGAGAGTAACAACAGTTTATTACAAGCTTTCACTCATGAGGTAAACCAAAGAAAGAATGCAATTTGTTGGTTTAAATTGTTCTATTCCGGTTTAATTTGGTTTGATTTTGACTTTAGGTTCGAAGAACGAGAGGTAGTCATCAATCAATTGGAGAAGAAGAGGAAGAAGAAGAGAGACCAAAATGGTTAGATCGATGGATGGCTACAAAACCATGGGATAAACGAGCTTCAACAGATCAAAGAACACCGGTTTACAAAACCGTCGAAATCGATACATCTCAACCGTATTTAACCCGAGGTAACTCAAGAACCGGTGCGAGTCCAAGCCGTAACCAAAGGCCTAGTTCACCATCAAGAACAAGTCATCATTACCAACAACATAACTTCTCATCAGCTACACCATCTCCAGCTAAATCTAGACCAATACAAATCCGATCCGCGAGTCCGCGGATTCAAAGAGATGATCGATCTTACAACTACACATCAAACACACCAAGTTTAAGATCAAACTATAGCTTCACTGCAAGAAGTGCTTATAGTGTTTGTACTGCAACAACCACAACTACTAACACAAATGCTACATTACCAAATTACATGGCGATTACAGAATCTGCAAAAGCTAGAATCAGGTCTCAAAGTGCACCAAGACAACGACCAATGACACCTGAAAAAGACCGAACCAGTTCAGCTAGAAAACGGCTCTCGTTCCCGATTCCACCAGTACCACAACAGCAAATCGATGGTCAGAGTTTAAGGAGTCCAAGTTTTAAGAGTATAGGTGGTTCACAATTAGGTGCATTGGAACAACAATCAAATTACTCTTCTTGTTGTACTGAATCTATTGGTGGTACTGGAGAAATCTCACCTGCGTCTACTAGTGATTATAGACGATGGTTTAGATAATTCGTAATCAACGGTCACGATTTTTTTCTTGTTTTTTGGTTATATAAACAAAAGTATTTTGACTTGAAAAGAACAATGACTTTGTGTGTTTTTTTGTGTGTATTTGACTATTTGTAGCTTATCATTGTAAATTGGATGGTAATTACCAATTTATCTTCGTATCTTTCTAACTATATTTACAAGTTATCATGATTAGTTATATAAATATTTTAGATTATTTTTGTAAAATGAAGTTGTAAAAAACCATTAAAAAGCTGCAACTTTGCAACTTGGGACACGAGCAAGGAACATTACCCATGTGACATGATTCCAAACTTAATCAGTCTTGTCTTCAACGTTACACATAACTTCATATCTACCTAAAATAAATGCTTCTAAAATAATAGAAGCTTAAATGTATAAACACTAAATACATATGTTTTTTTTTCTGCCGTCATAATAATAATGAAAGTAAGAGAAATACAAGGTTGGATCCCTAGCGGCCCTGATCTAAAGCCGGTAAAATATCTGCTTTAGGCGCTAAAATAATATAAGAATTAAAAGGACATCAAAATCTCAAAAATTTATTGTAGTCTAGCGGTTAGTCCTTCCATTTATATTAAGGTCTCAAGTTCGAGTTATATTATATGGGCTTGAAATTTACATTTTGCTTTAGACATAAATTTTTATTGGGCTGGCCCTGGTTGGATTACAAAAGCCAGCGGAATACGAAATTTCTCTAGAAACTAAACTCAAAAATGAAAGCTAAACAGAAACACTGCGAAGATTAGCTTAGACCCTCTAAGAATAAGAAACAATAGATCATGCTAACCATATACCGCCGATTGAAATCAAATGGTGAAGACTTGTATAGAGAGAATATGAAGCTTACAAGGGCAACCCAGCAACTACACCGAAGAGAACAAACTCAAAGTCAATACTGCATGAAGCCAAAGAAGCCGAGTGTAGTTGAAGACGAGACCAAGACAAACATCATACAAGGGCAATAAGAAATAGAGAAACCTTCTTCCGAAGATGGTGAAGTCAGAAAACACAACCGACCGGATAACACCTTAATAGGAAGTGCAGACAAAACATATTACCAGTGAATCTTTGAAGACGATAATGCAATCTTCAGATGTAGCTATTAATCTTATCCACCATGCAAGCAAAAGAAAACGATACGAGAAAAAAAAGAGAACAAGCAGGAATGTGGGCTTAAAAACGGCAAGATGTTTTCATAACCCTTAAAAAACGGCACGGTTGGCGAAACACTGGAAAAGATATTTAGAACGGGCCATAAGAAGAATGACGAAGTTATGGGCCTGTAATGGGCTTTAAGAGCGTGTTTATCTAGGGTTGTGAAATGTGTGCGTTACATGTGATTATAGCCCAGGAGTGGAAAGAGGGGTCATCTTCCACCGGAGATGAAGAAATACCCGACGAAGTTTGAGTAACAGTTTTTCGTCGGATGAAGCGAAATCCCTAATTCTCTCGAAACACCAATTTCTCATTTATCCGATTCGAAAACAAACACGGTCTGGTATGCCGAGAAAATTCTCCATTTCTACTTTTCTTATACATTTGTTTTGGTTGTTTCGTAGATTTCTTCTCTCATCTTCTTCGATTTTGTTCCCTCCCGAAAAATACGGATAAACCCTAGTTTCTCAGCCTGTTTCGAGTTCGGATTTTTACCTTTATTTCTGAGCTGAGCTGGTGAGTAATTATTTGCTTCTGGGTGTCGATTTTGCTTTGGTTTACCGTTTTTGGGTTTTGTTTATCTGGAGAGATGTGTGAGTTACGATCTCAAATTTCATTTGGTGCTTCTGGGTATGGCTTGATTAGGATTTGACGACTGCTTTATAAGCTGGGCTATTGATGGAATTTGCATCTGGAATCGAATACACGAACCTGCTCTATACAAAGTTTTAATTTTTATCACATTTACTACTTACCATCATAGGTTTGTTTTCATGGTGTAGCTTATCTCTAGCCAGCAATAAACTTCTGTATCTATATGAGAACCTAAATTTAGTTTGTACCTTTTAACCACCTTATCATCTCCACTTGATCAAAATTCTACCTGTAGAAAGAACAACCAAAAAACATCAGTACTCTCTTATCACTCAGTTCTGATTCTCTTCTCCTACATTATAAGCTGTTTTGGTCCTATAGCATTTTGCACACTGATCACCAGACTTTCCCGGTTAAAAGCTTTAAGTTTGGTTATTCGATGACCAGATATCAGTCGCAAGCACCTCATGTCAGACGCTCGAGATAATGACGACCGTGTGGATTTCGAGGAAGGTAGCTACAGTGAGATGGAGGATGAAGTGGAGGAAGAACAAGTAGAAGAATATGAAGAAGAAGAGGAAGTAGAGGAAGACGATGATGATGAAGACGTTGGCAATGCGAATGCTGAAGAACATGATGCTGAGGATTATGGTGATATGAAAGGAGGGGATAGGGAAGAAGGTCAGGAGGAATTATCTGAAGATGATGATAACCATATTGATATTGAGACAGCAGATGATGATGAGAAACCAGCTTCTCCTATTGATGAAGAAGAAAGGGAAAAGTATTCCCATCTTCTTTCACTACCTCCTCATGGTTCCGAAGTTTTTATTGGCGGGCTTCCGAGGGATGTTGGAGAAGAGGGCCTTAGGGATCTTTGTGAAGATATAGGCGAGATCTTTGAAGTAAGAACCGCTATTATATATGTGTCCATCTTAGCATGATCCTCTATGTTATTTTTGTTTTTATGGCTGACTTTTAACATCTTTTATCTTAGGTGAGACTGATGAAAGATAGGGATTCTGGTGATAGCAAAGGCTATGCTTTTGTGGCCTTCAAAACAAAAGACGTTGCACAAAAGGCAATAGAGGAGTTGCACAGTAAAGAGTTTAAGGTAATCTCACCTGCTAACTGTACCTTTACTTATATAGATCATTACTAATTATTTCTGTTTAACTTATATCTAACATTTTCTATACAGGGAAAAACTATTAGATGCTCTCTTTCCGAAACTAAGAATAGACTATTTATTGGTAACATCCCAAAGAGCTGGACTGAGGAAGAGTTTCGGAAAGTCATTGAGGATGTTGGTCCTGGAGTGGAGAACATCGAGCTCATAAAAGTAAGAAGATCTAATTAGTATGATCTCCATGTTTACTCTTGCTTAGTTTCCTTACTATCTACTTGATGCATGTAGGATCCAACAAATTCTACTCGTAACCGAGGCTTTGCATTTGTATTATACTATAACAATGCATGTGCTGATTATTCGAGGCAGAAAATGATTGATTCTAACTTTAAGCTTGAGGGTAACGCCCCAACTGTGACTTGGGCAGACCCAAAAAGCTCTCCTGAGCATTCTGCTGCTGCTGCTCAGGTATTCTTTAATTAGAGGGTTTAGTCAATTTGCACAAAAATCCTCTCTCCTGGCATAGTGAGAACTATTTTGACATTTTCTTTTGCGTTAAATACTCAGGTGAAAGCTCTCTATGTGAAGAATATTCCAGAAAATACTTCGACAGAGCAATTAAAGGAACTCTTTCAGAGGCATGGAGAAGTGACGAAAATCGTTACGCCTCCTGGAAAAGGTGGAAAGCGTGATTTTGGATTTGTCCACTATGCTGAAAGGTCATGTGCACTTAAGGCTGTCAGAGATTCTGAGAAATATGAAATCAACGGTATTTTTCGTTTTTTTCCTCATGTAGAAGACAGCTATATAGTAGCATGAACGCTATGTCTTCAATATGTTTTTAATGTTGTTTGTTCTTTGGTCTTAAGAGACGCCTTGAGTAACACATCCTACAAACTTGCAAACTACAGGTCAACCACTAGAAGTTGTGCTTGCTAAACCCCAGGCTGAAAGAAAACCTGACTCTTCTAATTTTTATGGTGCTACACCTACTCCTGCTCCTTTTGTGCATCCCACTTTTGGCGGTTTTGCTGCACCTGCTTATGGTGCCATGGGTTCCGGATTGGGTATTGCTGGTAGTTTTAGTCAGGTATATAATTTCTGAGGATGAGCTGTTTGTCACCACCTTTAAGTAGACTCATCGGCAATTTCTGTTTGTGTAACCTTTCTATTAAAATTTTGCATTGAACAGCCAATGATCTATGGTAGAGGAGCCATGCCAACTGGGATGCAAATGGTTCCAATGCTTCTTCCCGATGGCCGAGTTGGCTATGTTCTGTAAGACAATAGTTCTTGTGTTTGAATGTATCCATCAATCTTTTTTGATTCATATCTAACTTAAGAACGGAAATGGTTCATAATGCAGGCAACAGCCTGGTATGCAGATGGCGGCACCACCACCACGACCCAGAAGAGCTGATCGGAATAACGGATCAAGTGGAGGGTCAGGCCGAGATAGCAGTCATGAACATGATGGAAGCAGAGGAGGCCGAAGGTACCGGCCCTACTAGCAAAGCCATAGAGAAATAAGCAAGTAGAAAAAGAAAAAGGAAAGAGGTTTATTGGGATTTGTTTGTAGTTTGTTATTTTGGTAACTTTAAAAGCTTTCTCTTATGTCTTATAAATGCGAAATCGAAACCTTACGGTTTCAGGTTTGTGATATGGAGATTGGGGAGGGGGATAGGTTGAGGATTGTCTTAAATTATCAGACTTACTTGTTCTTTGTTCTTTTTTGCTCAATAACACTCTTCTCAGTCATAACCTTTGATCTTTCCCTTTAATAATTTATTGTAAAATAATAATACTAAGTAATAGACGATGACTTGGAACCTTTGTGTCTATTGTCAAACACATGGATTAGTACAAGATGGTACTGAGATATGATCAGAAACTAAAAGCACAAAAACGAATCAAATTTATTCCATTATCACAAACAATCGTGTACTCTGAGAACAGAGCTATGTACATTGGAGGGAAGAGATGACTTTTACAACAGTGATTGAATGATTCTGTTTCAATCAAGGGACGATGTCAGAATGAGTTGGAAACTCAAGGCCTCGGAGGGAAGCTACGTTATCGAGATCGTCTTTAGAGTACAATGGGAAGAGCCAAAACGCCTTCTTCTTCCCAAAAACCTTCACAAGAAGTCAGCAAAACACAGAGTAAAGATAAAGATCCATAAACTGATGTTAACAAAAGGACTTACTTGCTCGAAGTTTTTCTTCTTTCCCAAGTCATATTTCCATCTGACTTCACTATTTTTCTCATGAACCTAAAAGATAATACGATTACTGAGAAAGGAATCATATGTTCAAGCTTTAGACTGTTTGTAGAAGCAAACATGATAGACTTACTTCAACTGAAGTAGTGTTGGATGAGAGAAGAGAGATATGCATGACTACAAAACAAAGAAGGCTGAGAACGAATGCTAAGTTGAGAACTGCATCAAGTGGATAGAATCTGTAAGAAACATAATGGGCGAAAATGAGACCCAAACAAAAAGCTAAGCACTATCTGCGGAAAAGAAAGCCAGAAAAGAATCGTCTACACTCACCGAATGCCACAACGAGGGAGGCCAGTTTGCCCGGTGAAGAAGAACGCTTTATAGCATCTCCAAAGAATTTGATAAAACTAGGAAACAAGACTACGACGTCCAACATTGTCTCCAGAAATGTATAGAACTACAAATAAAAACATAGGTAAAAGAATCAGAAACAAAAGTACTCCTAATGCTCACTTAACTCATTTAAGAACCATAAGATTACAAGGGGAAAAAGATTTTACCAGAAAGAGAAGGAAAAACTTGTAATTGCGTGCTCCAACACAGTTGACAATCCAAACACAGTGATGATCCATTTTGAGAACACATCTTTGACCTATGCAAGAAAACATGAATCAAGTTAAACTTTTCTATTTCTATCACTAGAAACCATACATATTTGTACAACTAAGCAGAACACAGTATAAACAAATCAGAATTTGACTTACACACAGAACAATGATGGCAACGAGGTGGCTTAACATTCCGGCATTTCGAACAGTAACCTAAAGAACCAAAAGCTCCTTGTTCTGTAGAAGTACCAGCCTCTAAATTGTCTGCCCCAGGTTCTCTTCTATAATTCTCAGGAACAAAACCTGGGTCCGTAAAAACAGTAGTGAAATAGCTCCACAAAAGCATTACTAGCTGCAAATTACAAAGCAAACATCATGTAATCAGAAAATATATAACAATTCATGGTCTTGACAATAATTATGTATCTAAACTCTGGTTCACGGCTGATAAAGTAACCGTGAATTTCGGAGATAATTCCATTGCATTTCCCATTCTCATGGCTACACAAATTTCACGCCAAACCCATATTTTAACAGTCATTTAATCAAGCAGAGAAACCCTAAAAAAGGAACAAAATTTAATTTGAATAGATGAGACATTGAAATTACCAGGAAATGAAATAAAAAGACGATAAAGGCAGCTAGAACGGATAAAGCTCCATGGTCACCGTGGATCAAGATCGGCCACCATGTGTTAACAATGACGGCGTAGTAAGATACAGCAACGACGGCGAAGACGAGAAGGATCATAAAGTAGCCGAGGACTTTCAGACCGGAGCAGAACCGGAATAAGTTCATCTCCAGTCGGGTCAGAGGGATAATCGGACCAGGTCTTCGGGTCCGAGCTGGGAACAAACGCTTTAAAATATCAGGAGCCACGTTGAGAAGATTTCTCAGAGATCGGCTTTTGGTTCGGAGGACGACGGTTGATTCTAATCGCCGTCGTGAAGCTAAAGTAATCTCAGCAGAGTTTCGAACCTTCTAAATGAAACAGAAGTTTCACTATATTCTCTAAAAGGCCCATTATTAGTTCTGCTTTAGTATATTCTATGACAGGCCCATTATTAGACCCATGAGGCCCAACTGTTTTTTATATCTGAGCATAAGAGACCTTTTAATTGAGACAAAAGCTTTTATTCTCTAAAAGGCCTATTATTAGTTCTGCTTTAGTATATTCTATAATAGGCCCATTATTAGACCCATGAGGCCCAACTATTTTTTTTATCATTATCGCAGAGCATAAGAACCTTCTACAGAGACAGTATATTCGCTATAAGGCCCATTATTAGCTCTGCTTCAGTATATTGTATAAAAGCCCGTTATCAGACCCATTAGGCCCAGCTGTTTCTTTATCATTATCGCAGAGCATTAGAAACCTCAGTATATTCTCCAAGAGGCCCATTATTAGTTCTACTTCAATATATTCTATAAAGGCCCATTCGTAAACCCATAAGGCCCAACTACTTTTAATGTCTTTAAGGAACCTTCTAAGCTTCAACATCTTTAAAAGGGCCATTATTTGTTCTGCTTCAGTATATTATAAAAAAGCCCATTATTAGACCCATAAGGCCCAAATGTGGTTATTTTGTCTTTATCGTAGAACATAAGAAAAAACAGACAAAACGCCACGTGGATAAATTCGGTGGAGAAACAATTTAATATTGTCTTAAATATTGCAGAAACCTCGTCGGCGAAATTGAAACAAATCTAAAGTCTTTAATTTTAGGATAATCCAAAATATTCATCCTTTTGTGAATTGGGTTCTTAAAAATTTCTCTCATTTGGAATTTTTGGGTGAAACATAGACAGACATTTAGGGTTTCACTGTATCAATTTGATTATTGAATAAAGATGCAGCAATCTCCACAAATGATTCCGATGGTTCTACCTTCATTTCCTCCTACCAACATTACTACCGAACAGATCCAAAAGGTTGTTTTTTTAACCTTAAATTCTACACTTTTTTTTTGGGTTTCAGTGATTATACCTCTGTTTATGGTTGCTTGAAAATTGACTGTGAGCTCTTTAAATGATGTTTAGTTAAGCTATTTATGTAAGAGAGACAATAGCTTCTTATGATTTGTCTTAAAGTGTTGTTTTTTGGCTTTAAATGTTTGCTGGAATTATAACTTTTTTGGCGTTTTGTTTAAGTAAAAAATCTATTTTTGTAAGTATGAGATTAGATCCTTTGTGGGTTGGTGTTGGATAGAATCTAATTGTAAAGATGAGAAATTGACTGAGTAAGTGAATTCATGCAGTATCTAGATGAGAACAAGAAGCTGATAATGGCGATTTTGGAAAATCAGAACCTTGGTAAACTTGCAGAATGTGCTCAGTAAGTTCAGGGTTCTCTTGATACAATTTTTGAGTTATGTTCAGCTCTCTGATGGAATAATATATGATCCTTGATTCTCTTTAGGTATCAAGCTCTTCTCCAAAAGAATTTGATGTATCTCGCTGCAATAGCTGATGCTCAACCTCCACCACCAGCAGTTGCAGTAACACCAGGAGCTATGACTCCCCAAGCAGTAAGTTTGTGTTTTGATCAGTACAGTTTTATAATTGAAGCCGTGATTCGATACGGTTTGTGTTTGGTTTATGTAGATGGCTCCTCATCCGTCAGTAATGCAGCCACCACCAAGTTACTTCATGCAGCAACATCAACAAGCTGTGGGAATGGCTCAACAAATACCTCCTGGAATATTCCCACCAAGAGGTCCATTGCAATTCGGTAGCCCTCAGGATCTGCAACAACAGTTAAATCAACAGGTAATGCAAGGTCACATGCGGATAAGACCAATGAGTTTGAATAATAACGGTATGCAACATCCAATGCACCAACCAGAAACTGCTTTTGCTGCAAACAATGGTAATTAATAAGCCTCTCTAGTCTCTACAATAGACCCTTTCTCAGGGTTTTGCCACTGATAATTCACCTTGTTTATCTGCCAACAGCGGGTCAGACCGATGCTTGTGTTGGAGGTAAACAGGATGGAACCGATGCGAGCCAGAGTGGAGCTGATGGTCAAGGTGGCTCAGCTGTTAGACATGGTGATGGTGATGCAAAAACTGAAAGGAAATGAAATGCAGGAAGAAGAAGAAGAAGAAATCATGCTTTTGTTGATATTACTTAGGTTCTGCCTTTTGTTTCTCTTTAGCTTCTAGATGGATTTGGAATGAGGTTGTTCACATTTACATGTGTTGTTAACGTTATTGTATGCTTAGAAATGGGACCTGTTCGGTTTGATGTGCGAACCGGTTTAGATTCACTCTCAATTGTCAATTACCACCCGGTTTGTGTGTGCAATGTGATTCCAAATAGACATTTTATTTATATATGCATTTAAAGTCGCAAACCATTCAAACAAAAGCATTGTCTTTGCGGCTAAATGAACATGAAAAGGATCAATGTAAGAGTTTAGCTAAGTGTTGTTGGTTCGATTTCATTAATCGTCAAAATCAAATGAAAGCCATACAAAGGGAAAAGCTTGGTCTGAATAATGAGTTATCCACCAACAGAAATTATTGCTATAACCAGCTCGAGCAATTAGCCGATCCTCAAATCAAACACAAAACAACAATGAATCCATAACGAATGAGAATAAGGCAGTGATGACAAAACCACTCTCTGAGAACTTATTCAGAACGAGACTTGACGATGAAGTTCTGACGACTGATCGGGTTCATCACAACAGGAGGACCAGCGGTTCTTGGCCACGCTTGGAATCTCTCTTCAGTCGCAGCCCACCAAGCCTTGTTAGAAACAGTTCCTGGTGTAGAGCCTGAGAGTTAAGCAAGTAAACAAAGTTAGCTTTTACTGTATGTCATTAATAGCTTAACTTATGAGGTTTATTCAAGATATAGAACTTGCCTCCAAAAATCTTATCATCAGAGATAACTTTGTCACATACGTAAGCTACTGCAGCAGATCCCAAAAGGGCACTGACTATAATTGTGCCTCTTGACATCTTTAACCTGTAAGAAAGATCAAACATAATCAAGCCACAAATTCATGTAACAATGAAATGAATCACAATGAGATGTAACCAAAAAACGAAAGAGAAAGTATACTATGGATTCAGCAAAAGAAGCAAATTCAATCTTACATAAGAATGTATCAAATTTGTGGAGAAAGAATTAATCAGATTTGGAGACGCAATAAAATTAGGGCATATTCATTCATAATCAAGCCAACAACTTTCATTAACCATTACATAACTAAGCTGCTGAATGTATAAATTATCAAATATTTCAATCATAACGCAAACAACAAACCTAAATATGGTCCTAAATATACTTCAATTTGTGGAGAAAGAATTGATCAGATTTGGAGAAGCAACAAAATTAGGGCATATTCATTCATAATCAAGCCAACAACTTTCATTAACCATTACATAACTAAGCTGCTAAATGTATAAATTATCAAACATTTCAATCATAATGCAAACAACAAACCTAAATATGGCCCTAAATATACCTCAAATTTAAGGTATATATTCATAATTAAGCGGACGAAATTCTTAAACCATTACATAATTGAGCTGCAGAATGTGTAAATCATCAAACTGTTCAATAATAATGACATAAAATCAATTATAAATCGAAGAACCGATCTTAGAAAATCACTCAAGCCAACACAAATCTCTTCTCATTTGCACTAAATAACATCTCTGCTAGCTTCTGGATTTTTACCAGAATTTGAAATAACGATCTATTTGAACAGCGAAGCAGAACGAAGAACACAGATCTCGTGAGGAGCAAAAATTCGAAATAAAAGCTAAGCAAACTTAGACGAAATGAAAACAAATATATCAGATGGATCTGCGAGAATCAATGGCTTAATCAAAAATGAAGAATCAATTCGAGAAGCGTGATTTACCAGAATCAAATCAGAGACGACGAAACGATACAGAGAGGCGCAGGAAATTTCGAGAGAAGAAATCGTTTGAAGCTTTTTTTCTCAGGGAAGAAAAATAAATAGCGTTTTAGAGTTTCTCGGAAAACTTGAAATGGGCCCAAAAGAGATTCTCTTATTGGGCCATTTTGAGTTATAAGATTTTTACTCCTTATATAACTATTGGGCTTAGAATAAAACAGTATAAAGTCCAATATAGGCCCATAATTATGATTATGATTTATGAAGAATAATTCAGGTGTGAGCACGGTTTCGGTTCAGATTTGGTTCGAGTCTTTTTGGGTTTGGGTTTTTGAGTCTAATAATTTAGGACTTATTCAGGTATTTCTACTTTTTGGATTCGGTTTGGTATGAGTATAGATCGAGTTCGAGTTCGGATATTTATATATAAAAATTCAAAAAAAATAAAAAATTAATAGAAATAAGTATAAAAAAGCCTTAAATTTAATAATAGTATATCGGATACCCATTCGATTCTTGATTCAGTTCTAGTTCGGGTTTGAGTTTGGTTTTTGGGTGCATAAACTTAGGATCTATTCGGATATTTTGTTGGGTTCGATTCGAGTTCGATTCCTATTTTTCGGATTGGTTTCGGTTCAGATTTTGGATATTGAATTTTATGCACAAGGCTAAAGAATATATTCCTATTTATGTGTCAATAAAAATCATATAATTGATAGTAAGTGGGAGTTTTGATGTTGTGGCCATACATATTGGTCAAAGGCTCTCGTCCATTTCTTTTTCACTTTCTAAATTCTTCAATCCATTAATATTTTGCTTTTTTTTATTTGTTTATTTCTTAATAATTGTACTAAAAAAAAAGTAGAATAAAATTTCATATATTCGTTTTTGAGATTAAATTTTGATATATACCTTGATCAACGTATATTTTTAGAATGATTTCTTCAAGTGTGTGATGATTAATATACCATAAAGTTGTTTTTATGGCCGTAAGAAAATTGATAACCACTATTGAGTATACAAAACTTTTTTATGAAATTTTTTGTTAGATGAATATACAAAATTTTATTTATATGAGAATTACTGTAAAATAACTTCGTTTTCTCATATCTCTATAAACTTAAAAGAAACAAAGAATTTATTTACATGGATTACACGAATCGAAACTCTGCTAAAGAATTAAAAATATGGATATTTAATCATTTGATTAAAATAATGTATCAATTTTTTTGTCTATATGTTGTTTGAAACTAGTCCTGGGAATAAAATTTGATCCGAATTTTTTGACCAGACCCGAACCAAATTTTGGTATTTCGGGTGGGGTAGTATGGGTATCGGATTGGATTTTGGTAAGTGTTTTATTTTAAAATGCGGTAGTGATTCATGTCGGGTAGTTCGGATATCAGGTCAGCCAAATTTTTTAGTATTTTTCAGCTTTTTTGGGTTTTTTAGTTATTCGGATCTGATCGAGTTGGTTCGGGTCGAATCTATTCGGATTTTTTAGATTTTTTCGGATATTTCAGATTTTTATATTTTTGGAGTTTTCGGATTAAGTCGGAATTATTGTATACTACATGAACTACCCGATACTTGACCCAGTCCGATCTGAATTACACATTTCGGTTAGTTCGGAACAAAATGAAAATTCAATAAAAACCCCAAATTCCAAAATATCTGACCCGATTCAACCCAAACTACCCGAACAAAAGAGATTGAGTATATATAGTCAACACAAAATTAAGCTACGATTATAATAAAATGATAATACTGATGATTTTGCGTATAACCTTACAATAAAATGATAACTATTATTAAATAAAAATTCAAACATCAACAACAGAAATTCACACTAAGATAGAGATGAAAAACTTGTATATATTTATTTACAATCAACAACATATATGAGTATTTTTCTTTATGTCAAATCATCAACAACATGATATAACTTGAAGTGTAAACACATGGATCTAACAAAAAAGCCAAAAATAAAATCATCATCAAACCCTAAAACACCTTATGAGGTGATTGTGATGATGATTATGATGATGAACAAGAAGATTATTACCAAAAGATTTAGAGTTTTCTCGATCAATCAAACCTCGAACATATCTAAACTCTTCAACATGACAAGGAATCGTAATAGTTCCTTTTTGAGCAAACCCAAATTCTTCTTCAGCTTCTTTCAAAAGTTGTCCAAATAAAGGATGATTAAAATACATAACAGGAACCACAAATCTCTCTTGTTCTTCTCCTTGTCCTACTTTCACTGCTAAACAACCTTTTGGTACCTTCTCATGATCATGATCATGCTCATGATGATGATGATTATAAAGTCGAGGTATGTGGAAGCTCCAATACTGGCTAACTTTGTCTCCGTTTCCCATATCAGATATCGAGGATAATCCAGACAAACCCGACAAATATTAATAATATAGATATTATATGTATATATATAGAACTTACTATGTTTTCATGGTTTCTGTCTCTCCCATGTTTTGATTTTTTCTTGAGAAAATGGTTTTCCTAGAAAGTGAAGGAAAGTGGCCAGTTTTCTTGAAGGATTGTAAGATTTGGATGGTAGAGATAAGGTTGCATGTTGATTACATTTGTTTTGGTATTAAAGAGAAGATGATATTTCTTGTATATATATAGCAAAGATTATGCGCATATAAAATGTATTCTTTATTTTTCTTATTTGGAAAGAATTCTAAATTGCTATAATTTTTTGTGAAAGAATAATGGAATATTGTTTACTTGATATCTAAGCACTCATACAAACTTTAATCTTATCTTATATGTGTATTATAATGTACTTTTCATTTTTTTCTTTTTCTTTTTTGTTTGTCATCATTTAAACTTGAATGATAATCCAACTAACCCCTGGATTAACGGGGATGATGACACAAATCATGAATGTATTTATAATTAATGTACTCATCTATGTGCGTGTATATACGAAAATTATGTAAAAAGTAGTAATATTATTATTATTGTTTATTAACCTTACTTATTCTTTTTAGTTATAATGAGATCGACAAAGACTCGATCAATAGCCAAATTTTTTTTTTTCCCTTTGCATCTAGAAGAAATCGAACCCGGACTTTTACCATTGGGCCACACGTCCTGAGCAAGATAGTATTATTTTTTGTTTGATGAAAATGTAAATAAATATAAAAAACGATGAAATAGATATATTTCTTGATGAAGTAGTTAAATGTTTATTTTTTTAATTTTTTTTACGGAAATATACCTCTAACTAGTTGTGTAGTTGGGTATGATAAGATTATGAATTTGGATTTAGAGTTTAGTTATAGATTAATTTTGTCATAGTTAAATAATTTTGGGAAAAAAAATTTGACAACATTTTGCAAAATGTTATAAAAATAGAAAAATGTGATTTTTGTTTTCGTCATTTTTAATGTAAACAAAATATCTACTTAGGCAACGAATTAGTAGAAGCCACATTTTGTGTCTATCTCTCTCAAAGAGCACAAAAACATAAATAATAATAAAATGGTTGGTTTAGTGGTACGAAAATTAAGATTGGTGAGATCAAAAAAGTTTCATATATTGATAATTAGTCAAAAACTAGCGCTTGATGTTTAAATTTGGAATCTTACACATGTTGCATAATTGTGTCAAAGTATTTCCTAAATAAATTGACTAGATTATCATTATATATATGATAACATCAAGAATAAAGTGAAATTCTTGATATATATTAAGAATTGCAATATTGATTTTTTTTTCCTTTTTCATTTTCTTTCCTCCTCCAATATAATTATTGTTTGGTTCAAATTGTTAAATGTCCATTTTTCTCATCAAAATTTTTAAGATTTAACCTATAAATCGGTATTTATCGAGTTAAAAATTTAGAAGATATATAATGTATAACGTTCAACTTTTTTGAGCAAAAATACTTGACAAAAAAATTAGAATAACCATGATTTTAATTAGTAACTAGTATATGGGTAATATTGTTAACTGACAAATGATTCATTGCGTAAATAAATTTTTTTTTTTGTCAATATTGGGGCACAACTGGTCGGTCCAGTAACCAAGTTCCTGCATAATTTAAGCGGTGGGACTCGATCCCGAGACATGCAAGTGCGCCTGCCTATAAAAACTTACTAATTGCCACTAGATTAAAGACCACTTGCATTGCGTAAATAAATTTATATGAAGAAATTTTAAACGTTTTATAAAGACGCTTTTTGATGGGGACAATAGAATTAGTGGAAGTACGTATAAATTGTACAAAAAAGCCACAACCTCATAGATTGTTGGAATATCTAGTGGAGATTATTTTATTTATTTAATTATAAAAGTTAAATTCCCACTTGTAATTATTTATATTATGCCAAATTGCTTTTCATTTTTTCGTATTTATCTTAAATATGTCTTTCTTTTCAAAAAATAAAAAATGGGCTACAAACGTAGGCCCAATAATTTTAACATCGTATAGTATATGTTGGTTATTTGTGTGTTTGGACTATAAACCTTTGGGTTTTTCTTTTATCAACGGCGATATCAATATAAATCACAAAAGACGGTCCATTAGCAAAATTCCTACATAAATTTTATAAGCGATAGGATTCAATTTCTGGTTATGCATGTACACCTGCCTTTAGTGAATTTACCATCAACCATTGGACTAAAAATCAACTGCTCTATAAATATTGGTTAAATTGACTTATTTTCCACGAGAAAATTAAAGTTAGAGGAAATCACGATTCAATTATTGGGAAAAAATGTTACCTCTTATAAATACTAGGAAAAGTTTTGATATGAAAATAAAGATGTTTGACAAAAGCAAAAAACAAGATATTTTTAGAATTTTTTGTGGCTAATATTCCTTATAGTCAAAAGGTTCAATTTCCCGTGAACCCTATTTAGTTTTAGTTAAACCTATTATATGTGACCTATAAATGACCTAAATTTATACATGTACAATTACATTTTGTTTTGATGATATGTAAAAGCATCAATTCTCTTTTTTATGTGATTAGTTTGAAATTTATATGATTTTTTCCAAGTATAGAAATATGTTGAATCTAGAAATGTCATTAACAAAAAAAAAGACAGATTAGTTATACTTATATCAGGCAATTGTAAGAGAGCATGTCGAATACGAAGAAGTCTCTCGGTATTACACTCTAAAGGGACCATGGAATCTCTGATCTCGTTCTAATTCTCGGATGTGGAGTTAGCTACAGACTACATGAACATACTGAAATTGTTTATCTATCCAGATGATTGGCCGGCTTTCCTACCGTATCAGGAAGAATTTCTTAGGTTAAAATCTATTTTTACTGTTTTCTCTCTTCATATAATTCTAAAATCACTAAATCATAAATTGATGCTCTCAATTATTTTATTAGAGAGTCAATTAATGATTTAGTTTTGTAAACTCATTTTCACCTCTCTGGTTGACAAAAAAAATAAACATAAGCTTGGATATAAAGAAACTTAATGTCGATTGTGTGACAAGCTAAAACTACATTTGTTCTTGCAATAATAAGGATTAAATGGTACTTATACTATTCTATAAACATGCACATAACTACTATCCTAAAGCCAAAATGTAGTCCAAATTGTGATTATATATATACATTTTCGATATGTAAGCGATATAATCCAAACAGAAGAATCCATCTGAAACTAGGGTTTCAACAAATGGCAAATGAATTCTTGTCTGACTTAGGTTGTGGAAAATAGTCCATAAATGTGCATATTTTTTTTTAGTTGAACTTATCAAATACATAGTTATACATAAAGACAATGCAAGGAAAGGATCAAACAATCGTATTGGATCAATCTTCATATATAGAAAAAACTTAAAAGGAGAGCTAGAGACAATGTTCCAATAATGGTGAAACCAAAAAGAAAATAATCAAAGAAATTGAAGGCTTTCGAGATGTTGAGGGGAATGAAGCCTGGTCCGAAGATATCATATGTATATATATATATATATGTGTATATTACATAATCATATTATGTATCATGATACATAAGCATATGTGTATGATATCTTCGATCCAAACAACATTCCCCACAACCAAATTAGCCTCTTCATTATAATCAGTCTACTCGATCTTAGATGAATCATGTGTATAGCTAGAGAGAGAAAGTGAAGAATTATTAGAGAGATAGGTAGGTAGAGAGAGAAGTTGTGATGATGGTGTTATGATGAGGGAATGATGAGGAGGAAGAGTTGGGGGCTTTAAATAAAGACTGAAATAAATTGTCATTTCAAAACCCTAGTTTCTTTGTTTTTGAAAAAAATTATTATAGATTTATATATTTGTAAAATATTTATGATTTACAAATGCAACCAATTTCAGCCGACATGTTTCAAATTGGAAATTTTGCATATTATGCCAATATTGTGATTCCATATGTTTAATAGTTTTTTTTCAAACGGATCGACAAGACCCGATTCATAGTATAGCCCGCACCTTAAAATCACTTTTAGTTCTATTAATATAGTAGGGAGAAATCGAACCCTGGTGCCCTAAGTCATTAGCTAGATCATCCTAACTACCAGACTGAGAGTAACTCGACCATATGTTTAATAGCTAACTACACAAATTATACATTTTTTTCTAAACTTTAATTACATGAGATTATACGATTATATACGAAAACTCCGATAATTTTTTACTATTAAAGTGGATATTTGATCACTTAATCAAATACATTTTACTACGTATAAAATTATAATAACCAAAAAATAGATGACCTAGTTGGTTTGTCCTTGATCTAATTTAGCATCCGACGATCAGTTCGAATCTCACTCTGCTTTAGTTAGAACAATTTAGCATTATTATTGACAAAAATAGAAAACTATAATAATCATAAAAACATGCGGTTAATTAGCTACTTCTTTCTTTCCACCAAAAATTAGCTAATCTTTCTTTATCAATGTGAATATGTGTATATATATATATATGTTATGTGTTGAAATTAAATCTTAAATGTATAAAGACATAAGTTTTGATTTTTGAAAAAGAGAAATAAAGAAGGGAAGATAAAATGGTCAGAGGAGTAGTTGGGTACATTGAGGATGACCAGTTGTAGCAATCTTATTTATTTTTCTTTTGCTTTTTAGGTATACTGCCAAGTTCCCACTTTATCTCTTTGACACGTTTCTATTACAATTCTTTATCAAAATACAATTAAATAATAATTATTTTGCCTAAACCAAATACACATTTTAATTAGAAATAGGTAACTGACAGTAAAAGTACATAAGCATAATAAAATAAAACATTTTTAATAATAAAATTCTTATATTATTAATACCGACGGATTGCAAGATGGTAGTGAATATTTTCAACAATTCTGAGGAGTGGCATGCTTTTCTTCTGTACCAAGAGGAGTATGCACGCTTATGTTTCTTGTTTATTTTCTTTTCCCTTTCTGTTATTCTGAGAAGTCTGAATCATAAGACTGACGCTCTATCTCGAGTTGTTCGAGAGTCCGTTTATGAGGGAGTGATGTAGTTATCTTTTACTTCCTCTTTCTTGATATATTATAATATGCCGTTGACAAAAAATTCTTATATATCAAAACATTCTTGACAATGTGAAGTAAACTTGGTCTAATCGCAGATTTACTAAAAGCAAGCACCATTACATACCCAAAATTTAAATTCTACTATCTACATTATATAAAATTTGGCTAATAAACCAGCTAACTATACTTTAGTGTTGACAAAAACATTCTCGACAATTAAGCCTTTATGTTTTATATACAGATTAATATTAACTATACACGAAAAATTTATCTTGATAGAATGGTTAAATGTTTACTTTTGTAAAAAATTTCATCGCAATTCGACTATAATTTATTTAATAAACATGTATTATAGAGTTTATGTTATAAATGGTGTATTATTGATAAAAAAGATTATCTTAACTCTACTAAATATTGGGGATTTTTTAAAAATAAATTATACATCGATAAAATGCGCACTATGATAGTTTGTATTGTATGAATTAGGTTTAAGCTAATTGGAAGTATTAGTGGAAAAGTTGTTCAAAGTGAAGACATTACTCTTGTTTCTTTATGGCATGCAGTATTTTTCACTTTGAATCTCACGCCCAATGTCTATTTTAACAATAGATATGTTCCCAATAATCAATTTTTTAATTTAAAATACTCACAAGTTTTCACTAATTTCTTTGAAAAATATATAAATAATTATACAAGTATTTTAAAAATGAAAGACAGCATGCAAAATAGTCTGGTGACGACTTTATTATAGGTGACATTGTAATTAGGGAAGTAATAAATACAATAAAAAGCATTCTGTCAAGTTTTGTGAAGCATGTTTGTCTCTATGCTCTTCACCTAAATGCCATCCAGCTCTTATTTTCCTTAATATTTCTAATTTTGAGTATAATTTTTTTTGGCTATTTTTTGGTTCATTAGTATCAATTTAAATCAAAGAGGTTTTGTTCACAGATTAATATTTTTATTTAAATATTACTCTTTGTTTCATTTTAGTTGTCGGTTTAGGTTGTTTTACGTAAATTAAGAAATTTTGTAAACTTATCACATTAACCTCACAAATATATTAGGGTGTGACTGATAATAGCTCTGGTTGCTCTGCAGAGCAAAAATCTTTCCACAGTAACCAATCATGCTTTAAATTTATTTTTGGCTTTCATTGTTTTCGAAAGCCATTTTTTATTTATGGAATATTTTTGGTTGTAGAAAACCAAAAACCTAAAGCTAAAATTTATGAACTTTACAAATATAAATTCCTACAGCAAAAAAGTCTACATAAAAAAATACTTACAGCAAAAAAATCTACAGCCAAAAACTCTATAGCCAAAATTCTACAGCAAAAAACTAAAAGTTACAACTTTTACCAATCGGCCTCTAATTTACTATCTTAATAACATCATCTATTAGTACAATATATAATTTAACGTAAGATTTTTGGAAATTTTATACAAAAACTATATTAAAAAATTGAAAATGATAAATAATTTGAAACAAGAAAAAAGTTTAGAATGAAAATTAATATGAAACTATGGGAATATTATTCTATTCTAAATTTTGTAATTTTCTAGACTAACATATGATAAAGTTTTAGCTATTTTTTTCTAGTTTTATTATATAAAAAATCTAGTTCACTTATAAAATGTTAGTACAATTTTTCTATTTTAAAAAGTGAACTACATGTTTTACACATCATGGGAATTTGTGTTCTGAATTTGACTTTTCGTTAAATTTATTTACTGCCCTACTTTGACCAACAGCTGTATATCTATACAGATTGTATAATACAATAGCAAAATAGCAATATTTGGTTAGTTTTAAAAAGAAAAAAAATGATAAAGGAAATTAAGAATCAAAATTTTCTTTACTAAAACAAAGTTTTTGAGAAAAAAGACAAATGTAAGCAATATGCATGGAGGAAGTGTCTAAAACTGGTTAATACATATTGTCTTAACATAATTACAAAACTATATACTTTCAAAATTATAAATGTTGTCTTTTTATTTTTAATAATTACGTAATTATTAAAAATTTATCGAGGACACGTGAACCACTAATACTATTCTCTATACAAATTTTTAAGTATGTACAAAGTGAAAAGATAAAAGATTTTAGGATGTTGCTTTTGCGTTATGGTTTGGACTTTCTCGATTCAATTATTTGAAAAAAAATCAATCTAATCTTATTTTTGAGTATGGTATATATTGAGCTGGCCAAGTATGAGTTATAAATGCAATATTTATGTCTCATGGTCAATAAGGACAAAAGCAATAGCACATAGTATTACATTTATACGAATGTCCCCTTACAAAAATTAAAATAAATAAATAAATAAAGAAAAGAAAAAGGCTTAATACATAAACAAAGAGAGCCCATAATGAAATGTTTAATGGGCTAAGCCCAAGTATTTATATTCTTAATAACATAAAACAATCCAGTCCAAAGTAGTAAAGGCCCGTTTTCGTTGCCGCCAATTTTGTTCATATAATTAACGAACTTTTGAAGAAAAATCACAACTTTGATCATAATCGATTGTTAAATGAACGCCTGGCTCATGATCGATGGAAGATGAATGGAGCGAGAGAGATGTGTTGAATCCTTGTACATTACTATTAATGAACATCATCATCGTTGGCTCTTGTTTCTTCTCATTCCAAATTGCCTTTCCTCTGTTTTTGCTTACTTTTTCTGTTTTTGATTTGATGTTCTCAGCTGGAATCTCATTCATAAGCTTGGCGTTTGGTTCTTCTGGATTGTGAATTTGATGCTTGTTATGGTCTGGTGAAGTGTGGGATTCTGTGTTTATGAGTTTTGGAGAAGGAGATTCAGTTGGGTTTGGTTTAATTTGAGGTAATGATGGTTTAGGTGACAGAATTGATTGCGACTTGAGTGGAGATTGAAGCGGTGGAGGCGGTGCGGTGATCGTGGCTGGAGAAGTGGAAGGAGAGGGATTTGGTTCTTTAACCAGTGATGGTGATGTCAGTTTCGTTGGAGATGATGGTGGCATAGATGATTGAGACTGGATGTTTTCAGTAGCTTTGGACGACGACAATGGCGATGGTTGTGGTAATGAGTGTGTTTGAGATCTGGAGAGTTTATCCGATTTAAGCAATTTTGATGGTCGCGATTTTGGCGGTGACTGAGTTTTATCAATGGATTTAGATGGCAGAGGTGGAAGCTGGGATTTTTCAGAGGTTTTTATCGTTGACGGTAGAGATGATGACGACATTGGTGGTGATCGAGATCGAGTTTCATCAGTTGATTTAGACTGCAAAAGAGGTGGAAGCTGAGATTCTTCAGAGGTTTTCATTGTTGACGGTAGAGATGGTGGCGAAACGGGCGGTAATTGAGATCGAGTTTCATCAATGGATTTAGATGGCGGAAGCAGTGGAGGCTTAGACTCTTCAGAAGTGTTTAGCTTCGACGGTGATCGAGATCGGGTTTCATCAATGGATTTAGATGGAGGAAGTAGTGGAGGCTTAGACTCTTCAGAAGTGTTTACCTTCGACGGCGATGGAGATCGAGTTTTATCAATGGATTTAGACGGAAGAAGCGGTGGAGGCTTAGATTCTTCAGAAGTGTGTAGCTTTGACGGTGAAGATGGTGATGAAATTGGCGGTGATCGAGATCGATTTTCTTTAATGGTTTTAGACTGCGGAAGCGATGGAGGCTGAGACGGTGGCAGTGATTGAGATCGAGTTGTATTAATGGATTTAGATGGAAGAAGCGATGGAGACTGAGATTCTTCAAAAGTGTTTAGCTTTGACGGAGATCGAGTTTCATCAATGGATTTAGATGGTAGAAGCTCTGGAGGCTTAGATTCTTCAGAAGTGTTTAGCTTTGACGGTAGAGATGATGGTGGTGATCGAGATCGAGTTTCATCAATGGATGTAGACGATGATACCAATGGAGGCTTAAATTCTTCAGAAGTTTTTAGCTTTGACAGTAAAGATGGTGGTGAAGGTGACTGAGATCGAATTTCATCAATTGATTTTGACAGCGGAAGCGTCAGGGGCTTAGCTTTTTCAGAAGTGTTTAGCTTTGACGGTGAAGATGGTGGCGAAATTGGCGGTGATTTAGCCGGCATGAGTGGTGGAGACGTTTGTGACTCGGAGTTATCAGTAACGTTTAGCTTTGACGGTGGCAATACTTGCGATGGAGGCAATGAACGGAAACCGATCTCATCAATGTATTGAGATGGTGAGGGCGATTGCGGCTGAGATTTTACATCAGCGTTTAGCGTTGACGACGGAGTTTTAGCGTCTGGTGATGGTAAAGGTGGTTGAAATTCATCAGGTGAAGGCGGTGGAGATTCATCAGGTTCTGAAAATGACGGTGGCGATGATAGTGTTGACGGTGGAAGAGACGGTTGAGATTCACTAGACTCCGGTGATGACCGGAAGTGAGTTTCATCAATGGATTTAGACGACGGAAGCAGAGGAGGCTGTTGTGGTTGAGATTCTTTAGAAGCATTAAGTGTTGATGGTGAAGATGGTGCTATATCAGCTTTTGGTTGTGGAAGAGACGGTTGAGATTCACTAGACTCCGATGATCGGAGCTGAGTTTCATCAATGGATTTAGACGGGAGAAGCGGTGGAGGCGGTTGTGACTGAGATTCTTTAGTAGCGTTTAGTGTTGATGGTGAAGATGGTGCAATATTAGCTTTTGGTTGTTGATGAGACAGTTGAGATTCAGTAGCTTCTGATGATGACAAAGACGAGGATCGGAACTGAGTTTTATCAATAGATTTAGACGGTGAAAGTGGTAGAGAAGATTGAGATTTGAAACTTCTCTTAAAGTATATAGCTGACATTGAAGGTGAAGACAATGGAGTCTTAACTTTCTGTAGTTGATCACTAGATTTTGAGGACTGAGATTCTTTGGTAGTGTCTAGTGTTAATGGAGAAGACAATACTGTTTTTGCTTCAGGTGTTTGTGATGTAGGAGATAGAGGCGACTGAGGCTGAGGCTGAGACTGAGGCTGAGACTGCGGCTGAGGCTGAGGCTGAGACTGAGGCTGCGGCTGAGACTGAGGTTGAGACTGCGGCTGAGGATGCGGCTGAGGCTGAGGCTGAGGCTGAGACTGAGGCTGCGGCTGAGATTCACCAGATTCTGGCCGTGATTGAGGTGGTGAGTGGATAAGTAGAGTTCGATGAGATGATTCTGGTGACTGTGGTGGCGACTGAGACGAAGTTTCTTCTTCTTCTGACTTAAGTGGTTGTGGCCGTTGTGGTGGTTGGTGGCTAACATTTTGTCGTAAATGGACAAGTTTAGCTAAGTTACCGAGTCTGAATCTCTTACGGGTTTGTCTATTGTTAAACATTGTTTGGTTGTTTTGGATTGGTGAAATTGTGTTCGTACGTTTGGCTATGTTATATGGTTAAGCTTTATAACGAGAGGAGACAATATTAGCCTATACGAAATAGACTTCATTGAGACAAAGTATATTGCTAAGTTAAAGACAAGTATTGGATTCACTTTTTTAGTTCTTGTCACAATTCACGTTTTCAGAATTAGATACCTTTAAATATTTGAAATAAAATTGGCCCAATTTGTTACAATAGATTGGGCCCATTGGGCCCATTTGATATGTTCAACAATAGCTTCAAGACTGTAATCGTGTATTCCTTTTCGACTACGCAAAACATATTTAATAAGATTAGATTATTAACTTAAGCTAAGTATCTGATTTTTAATAAACCCTCACATCTTACAAATTGTAAAAATTTACAAGTTTAAATCTCTGTTAATTTACATATAAAAAAATCTCTGTTCAATTATGATTTATATAGATTTTCAGTTCGAAATTAAAAGTTAATCAATATATCTTCTGTCTCATATTAAATGAATGTTTTAGGTAATTTTATTTTCAACTTCCAAAAAGTAATTAATTATATTTTTATCTATTTTGATTATTTGTATTCTACAGACTAATTTTTAATTGGTTGCATAATTACTAAATAGATTAAAAACTAATTCTAATATTAGACAAATCAAAAATTAAGTGACCTTATTCAATTAAAATTTGTATTGCGAGTGATCTTTAATTCAGTAGCTGGTAGTAAATCCACTAATAGCAAACGCATATGCATCGGCTATTGTGGTCTAATATTAACGTTGACAAAAAATAAAAAATTATATTGACTTTTAGTAATTTTTAATAATTTGTAATGATTAATAGAATAACCTTTTAATCTATGTATAAAAGTCTTAAACATGACGGAAAGGTTAACAAACCTTAATGTTATTTAATCACTCAACCATGAATTAATTAATTTTTTAAAAAAATAGAATTGTCTAATTTTTCTAAATTTGATAATTAATCACTCACTCTCTCTTCTATTCCGTGTATTCTTAATCATAAAGCTGATGTTCTTGTCCGCAATGTCAAAGAGACAGCTTTTGGTTAACGGTTTTTGTAACAACTTTTTGGTTCTCACTATCAATATAATATGCGGTTGACAAAAAAAATTGAGTCTTATTGATCCAATTATTGATAAAACAAAATTAAAATAAAAATAAAAAACATTTGAAACAAAATTAATGATATTTTCAAAAAAATTATTTTTGACATTTTCCCCATAATTAATTAATTATTTCTGGGTGGATAATATACAAAAGAAAATCCTGCAAATCATTTCCATCTTATTGTCAGCCATGGATACGCTCTCAGCTTCTGTTTCCTCTTTCAATCTCCCTTCTCTTCCTCCACTACCACAACCACCGTTAAGATCCATCTCCCGTCGCTTTAAAGCCACCGTAAACACCACCTCTTCTTCTACATCTACCAATCTTTCAAAACCAACATCTTCTTCTCCTTCTTCATCATACTCACACAACAAAAACTCTAGTTTCTCCAGAGTAATTTCTCTTCCACACACAAAGCCCTCAAGAGCTCCTCTTCCTCTTCCGGTGCACGATAAAGCAGCCTCTGGTTTTGCTGCAGCGCTCGTTTGCGTTTGTCAATCAAAGAATTGTCTTGGTCGGACTAAAGAAGATGTTAGAAGGTTGATGAAGTTACTTGTGGGAGAAGAAAAGAAGAGGAACAAAGTCTTAGTCAATGATGTTGTTGAGAATGGTAAATTTGGTAAACATTTGAAAGGTTTGGTCAAGATGTTGATTGCAAAAGGTAAATCATGGATTCTGGTTGATGTTTTAATGGAATTTGAGAAAATCTGTAATGAATTGGTTGTTGTTGAGAGAATTTTGTAATAAATTCTTAAAACAGAAGATTGTGAAAGAGATTATACTTGATCCAAAGTTTGATCTTTTTCTTCTGCAAAGAATTAAAAAACAACAGGTTTTTGTCTTTTGTCTATTGTGTTAATCAATAAGACTTTTACAGAGTCTTAATCTTGTTCTTGGTTTGTCTCCTTCTGCTTCTCCCAATGAACTTAAGAGCTTCATCAATTAGAATCACAGGGAAGGAAACAAGAATAACCACAAGCCATTCCCTGCAACTCAAAGGCACAATTCCAAACACATTAGCTAAGAAAGGAACATAGAGAATGATGCAGTGAAGACCAAAGGAGACAGTCATAGCCACAAGAAGCCAAGGGTTTTTCCATGGTGGCATCTGTAAGAGACTGATGTCTTCAGACAAAGCGTTCAATGAGTTGAACATTTCGATTGCCACAAGAACAGAGAGTGATAAAGTCATTGGCTTGACTTTCCCTGAAATGAAGTAATCACAAGGATTGTTCTCAAACGCAATGGTCCTGAAACCACCGGCTGTTGTGTAAGGACTTGCTGTGAAATTTGTTCCCCATGAAGCACACTCTGACCAATTCTGAAGTTCAGTGAAGCTGACTAATGTGTGTCCATCTGAGATTAGGCTAATCCCGAGAAAAGAAGCTTGTGTGTACCACAAGACAAAGACTCCAACAGTTGCTACTCCAACGTAAGAACCAATCACTAGATATCGAATAAGAACCCATGAATCGATGAGGCAGTCATCGCTTTTGCGCGGTGGTTTCTTCATGATATCAATATCAGCTGGATTGAATCCTAACGCTGTAGCTGGAGGACCATCAGTTACCAGATTAACCCAAAGAAGCTGAACTGGTATCATACATTCTGGTATCCCCAATGCCGCGGTTAAGAAGATGGAGATCACTTCACCAACGTTTGATGATATCATATACCTTGAAATGGAATCATTTAACATCACAAGATTAGTACAATGTATAGAGATATGATCTTACGAAAGGCTTAGTTTTAAGTTACCTGATAAAAGCTTTCATATTGTTGTAAATGGACCGACCCTCTGCTACAGCTGAGACGATTGTACTGAAGTTATCATCTGCAAGAACCATATCCGAAGCTTCTTTTGCAACCTGAACATGTACAGAACCAAAGGTTAGGGATAAAGTTTGAATGTTTGAATTTGTTTTATAGTTAAAGTTAGTTAATTTCATTACCTCAGTTCCAGTGATTCCCATGGCAATTCCAATGTCAGCAAGTTTCAAAGCAGGAGCATCATTCACACCATCACCTGTCATTGCAACGATTTCTCCCATTTCCTTAAGCATCCTAACAATTTCTTGCTTATGCCTTGGCTCAGCTCGAGAGAACACTTTCCCTCCAGATTTTGACAGTATTTCAAATCTCCGTGAAGCCGGAAGAGACATAAACTCTCTTCCAGTGAAGCTACTCTGAGAAAGATCTTCACTCTCTGAAAACAAACTAATCTCACAACAAATAGCCTCAGCTGTTGATTTGTTATCTCCAGTTATCACCATTACTCTTATCCCAGCGTCTCTGCAATCTTCAATTGCTCTTCCAACTTCTTCACGCGGAGGATCTCTAAGACCAACAACTCCAACGAAGATAAGGTTTGTCTCAATGCTTGAATAGCTAGAAGGCTCTAAAAGCTTCTTGTGTGAAGGATGTTCTTCAGAAGAGTAATCTGAAAACTCTCCTATTTCATCTTTGTAAGCCAATCCTAAACACCTTAATCCTTTTGATGTCATTTCAGAATGTTTTTTGAGGATCACTTCTCTGCTAGATTCATCTAAAGCAACAATAGATCCATCAGCAAGCTGTGTATATGAACTTCTCTCAAGTATACTCTCAGCTGCACCCTGCAAAGAAGAAAACAGGAAATTTCACAAAAAACGTTTTTAACTAAACACAAGAGAAGAAAAGATGTATTTACCTTAATAAGAAGCCGGTTCTGTCCATTTGGTTCACGCACAATAACACTCATGGACTTACGAACTCGATCAAACTCCAATGTTGCAACCCTTTTCGATCGTTTGTTCCACCAATCACAACAAGCTGATACAGAAAGAATCAATCAATCAAGAACCCTGCGGCTTACCATTTAGACAATGTAATGGTGTGAAAACATTCGAAAGCTTACCTAGCTTCACTGAGCTACCATTGTTTGAAAAGTTTGCAACTTCTTGGATATTCTCACCGTTTTTTGTCTCTGGAATACCCATCTTCTCTACAAGAACTTTCAAGGCTGCTTCTGTAGGTAGACCTGTTGCCCTAAACAACTTTCCTTCATAGAACACTCCAGCATCATTACAAATGGAACATATCTCAGCAACAGCTTGCAAGTTAGCATCCATATTGTAGCATCCCCAATCCACAATTCCACCATCTTTAGGATCATAAGTAGTACCATCGACCGAAAAGACTCGACAAGTCGTTGATTTACCACCTAGCGTGAAGAATTCGGTTGCAGACATCTGGTTTGTTGTTAAAGTCCCGGTTTTATCTGAACATATCACAGTTGTGCATCCAAGGGTCTCTACACTAGGAAGCTTCCTCACTATTGCATTCTTCTGCGCCATTCTCCTTGTCCCTAAAGCTAAACAAGTCGTGATCACAGCAGGTAAACCCTCAGGAATAGCAGCAACAGCGAGAGCAACCGCAATTTTGAAGTAGTAAGTGCATTTCTCAAATGAGAACCTGATATTTACAGGCTTATAGCCATCCACAACATCCCAAGAAACAAAGTTCTTATAGTTAATCATCCACACAAGAACACAGACAATGCATATAGCCGTAGTCAATCTACTCCCAAACTCATCTAGCTTCTTCTTTAACGGAGTCTCGCTCTCTTCAAGCGAAGCCTCGTGAATCTGCCTCTGGATTTTCCCTATTTCCGTGTCCATACCAATACTCGTCACAACACAAACACAGCTTCCATTAACAACCGTTGTTCCCGCAAAAACCATATTCTCTTTCCCTTGCAATTCACAATCATCCATAACTACCACATTAGCTCCTTTCAAAACCGGCATTGCCTCTCCAGTTAACGAGCTTTGTTCAACTCTTAGAGTCGAAGTTTTCAGACCACAAACTCTCATATCAGCAGGAACTTTGTCTCCTACATTTAACTCCACAATATCCCCAGGAACAAGCTCTCTAGCAGGCAAATTAGGCAACACAGTTCCATCTCTCAAAACCTTTGCAGATTCACATTGCATCTCCTTAAGAGCCTCAAGTGCTTTCTCTGCATTACTCTCTTGCCACACACCAACCACAGCATTTAAAACCAGAATCAAAACAATCACAAATGGCTCAACAAAAGCCTCAAACCCTGAACTTGAACCATGTTCCTCGTTTTCTCCCAAAAACGCTAAAACGAAAGATATAAACGCTGCACCAAGAAGAATCTTCACAAGCGTATCATCAAACTGTTCCAATACAAGACACCATAAAGGCTTGCCTTTCTCCTTCGCAAGCTCATTGTAACCATACTTTTGACGACGGATTTCAACATCTTCAGTAGTTAAACCCTTATCAAGTCTTGTCTTGTACTCTTTCACACAATGCTCAACAGACCACAACCACGCAGAAAACGACTTCTCCTCCTCCATTGATTCAAAAACTTTAACTTTGGAATCACTCAAAAACAGTTTTTGTTTCCTTTTGTCAATGAGAAACCGTCTACCAAATTCCTGCAAAAATTTCAGTCAAACAACAAATACAAATTAGCAGATTTCATTGACCGTTTTGATGTCTTTTAAATCAAAGATCTAATCTTTTGTTGATCAAATACAAACCCAGACACCAGAACAAAGAACAGAGCATGGAAAATCCAAAAACAGAGTATAAACCATAAGAACTTCTTACCTAAACTCCAGGAAAACACACAGTAAGAGACTTCTTCATTGAAATTCCAAAGTTAACAAAGAAACTCCAACAAAGAATAAAGAATGATTTGACCAAAAGTTTGCTTGGAGACAAAGCAGAAGACTCAGAATTTTTTTAAAAAGAGAAGAATTTTTGATTCGTATTCAACCACTGAAACAGAAAAAGAACAAATATTGATCAAGACAAGTCGTGGGTTTTCAACTTTATTGCCTGTTTTGATATTGATTTTTGAATATTTTTTGCATTGTACTTTTCTTCTCTCTGTTTTTTGCTTTCCATAAAAGCGAAGATTTGGTAATAGTGGAGATGTGTGGTCCAATGTGATTGGCTCTTCAAAAAGAAAACGGAACGTTAACAGTGTATGTCAAAAAGACTATAATACCCTTTAGTTTAAACTGTTATTACTTCTTTGACTTCCCCTCTCAAGTACAACTCCTTAAATGTCGGATATTCTCTAGAATTTATTATTATTTTATATTCGGACAATAAAAGCAAAAGTCAATTACTTGTGACTTTAATAACCAGTTTAATGTTTTATAATTACGATAATATTGAATTATCTCATTTCAAACATCTGACAGTCAGTAATGTCTGAAAACATGCAGCTTCTTGAACCATGTATTAATAATTAAAGTATATTCGACTTTTTAGTAACAACAAAAGCCGAAATTTCGTGGAAGTTTCTTCCATTATTGCCTGCTCTACCTCCACTACCTTTTTTATGTTTATTTTTATCTTAATGGAGTATATATATATATATATATTTATAATCTTAGGTATCCAAATCACTTGCAGTTTAATAAGACGATTTTTCGTTTTTCTTGCATAGTGTCCAGACTAGCAGCAGCACCATTTTGGGTCTATAGATAGCATATAATCGCTGTCCTACAGTGTTATTAGTAGCGTATGACCGTTGTCTGCTAATGCACTATCATCCCATCAGAGCTGCAGCACTCATATAAAATTTATAGTGGTCAGAATTCGAACTCAAGTGACTGTGAACCCTTTGTCACCAGAACTAAAAATCACGGTTAGTATATTATATTCTCACAACTTAGAAACTCATAATCAATGCAGTTTAGTGATAACTTAAGTTTGAAATAATCGAATAGGCAAAACTCAAATTTATATTCCTTAGTTGGCGACAGAAAATTTGATCAACTATATGTCGATTATATTGAGTTCAAAACACATATAAAAACATTGCATTCATAATTTTAAAGACGAGTACAAGTTCAACGATATTTTAGATGTAAACCTTTAACTTCAACATTTCACCACGCAAAACACTCTTAGGGACTAAGAGGAAACCTTGATCAGGTCTTGGAGAGCTAGTGTCAAGGATACTCTTCACAAGTAGAGACTGATAAGCAAAAACGTGTTCGTCAACACGAAATGAAAGACGATACTTGTATTCCTTTACGTTTTGTATTGGTGATATCGACCTGAGAGTAACATAAACACTATGCTCCTCTGTAAAACACTGAATCACAAAGAGTAGTTTCTTTTTGTCTTCCCAAAGAGCTACATTCTTCTCATTGATGTTTACATCAACATAAAAAAAGGGTAGTGAGCAAGTCTTGGAATCTTTAAGATGGTTATCAACTAAATGAGAGTAGATACTTATTGATGAGCCAATGAAATTGCAATCGGAGTTAGGGCATGAACTTTTGTAATATATGCATTACTTTTCATGACTCGACAATGATGTCTTATTTCCGTAGTTAAAACTTTCAGGACAACCAAACTCAGCGTTTTGGCATCGAACAAAGACACTTTCGAGAACTTTCTCCATTAAGATGCATCGCTTTTTACCAATACGTAAATCACAAGCAGGACCAGGACATTTGTTATTCACTTTGGCAAAGCAAATAGAACAAACTAAATGTCCATTTTCACACTGGAATGCAAAACACAAAAGAGTCATGTATTATTATATATCTACTAACTTTATAAATAAGAAGATAAGATTTAGACTGTAGATATTCAGATAGTTCATGAAACAAACTCGAACGTAGGATTAGAAATAACCTGGTAAGTAGGAATTGTGAGTGGCTCAAAGCAAACCGGACAATCGAGAACATTGAGATCTATAAGCATCGTTGATCTTGTTTTCATCTCTGTGCATTGTCTCTTTTGTGAGTGAGTGTTATTCTCCATTCTGATAATTTCAACTTAGAAGGAAACTGAAATTGGAGTTGAGAGCATTTTATAACTAGGTAACATGTATATATAGAGAAGAGAACTAAACCCTGATCATGTCTTTATGTCTTCCTCCATAATCATTGCCATCGATTTCCCAGGAATGTTGAGTAAATGCTTTGCATGTATTGGCTGGAATTGGAAGAGTTGGATAAGTTAAACAAGTTACACACAAACCAGTGGAACATAGGAGTATACATTATTTTGTTATAGACATAATATTTTTTTTTAAATAACTCTCATATGATATTCAGTTTTATGATTATTTCAGTTTGAAATAACTCCAATTTTTACTATATTCATTCCTTGGCGACATAAATTTGATCAATCATACAAAGACAACATACGATTATCTTAAATTTTTTTTAAAAAAAAAAATCTAAACAATACTACTATAACTGCAGGATTTTATAGAATTAACTGAAAAATACATATTTAACTTTTTGACTATAAAGTTATTTTCTACGGTTATTCTAAATTAATCGAGGATAAGTGGTCTAGTGATAGTTGTTATTTTACAAATCTTCAAATTTACAGGTTCAATTTTTATCTGATACAAAAAAAAATTTAATTTTTTATGATATAGACTTTGAATATCGGATATTGTCAATTCAATTATAATAAAATTGACAAAAAAATATTTTAAATTAGAGTGTTATTCAGTTTATTAATTTACAAATTTCATTTACCGTTACTTAATTTTTTTCGTTCATCTAGATTTCGATTAATAAAGACAAAGTAAAATACAAAGTTCATTACATAAACCGACGAATAACGAATAAATCTTCGAAATCAAAGCTGAAACAATGAAAAGCTAAATAATTTAAACATAGGAAAATGTTGGAAAAAAAAGCTTAAGAAAAGAATTGCCATAAGAACATCCAAAACCTGAAAACCAAAGTCTTCACAATAAGCAATTGAGAGGTAGCGTAGACGATGAATTCTCCTATAACAAATAAAATGTATCTCACAACTAAAGAGCAAAACTTATGGTATCAGTCGAAAGATCTCACAATGAAAGTCAACTAGGAATGATCTAAACATAAACCAACTAAGGATCTGACCTCGATCAAGGTCTAAGCGTAAGGACAAGGTCTAAACAGAAACTGTTACATATAACTAATAACAGTATTAAATTTTTCTAATGTCATTGTGATAGAATCTTTTACAGTAATTCAAAAATAATAGTGATGTCAGAATCTCCTCCACTAAGTTTTTATGCTTATTTTTATTTTAATATAATAAGAGTATCTATCAATGCAGTATTATTAAGTTTGAAATGTTTGATTATTTAAAACTCCAATTTATATTCCTTTGTTGACGACAGTAAACTTGATCAATCATATGTGGATAATAATGAGATTCCTAGTTACTTATAGAAGAATATATAATATGCATTCATAACTTTTAAAGACTTAGTACAAGTTCAATGATTTTTCAATTACAAAAAAGGAAAAAAGAATGGCGATTCCACAATGCAAACATTCAACTTCAACATATCACCACACAAGACATTGTTAAGAACAAACAAAAACCCATGATCAGGTCTTGGAGAGCTAGTATCAAGAACACTCTTCACATGTGGTGATTCATAAGTAAATATGTGTTCATCAACACAATACGAAAGACGATACTTGTATTCCTTTACATCAGGTATTGATGATGATATACGCCTTAGAGTAACATAAACACCAAGCTCCTCCTTATAACACTGAATCACAAACATTAGTTTCTTTTTGTCTTCCCAAAGAGTTACATTCTTCTCATTGATGTTGACAACAACATCGAAAGGAGTTGAGGCATTTAAACGAAAGAAGAGAGTCTTGGAATCTTTAAGATGGCTATCAACGAAGTGAGAGTAGATACTTGTTGATGAGCCAGTGAAACTACAATCGAGTTAAGGACATGAACATTTGTAATATTTGCATTCATTTTCATGGCTTGACAAATTCTTCTGGTTTCCGTATTTAAAACATTTAGGACAACCAAACTCAACGTTTTGGCATCGAACAAGAACACTTCCTAGAACTTTCTCTATTGAGATGCATCGTTTCTTACCAATGCGTAAATCACAAGCAGGACCAGGACATTTGTTGTTCACTTTGGCAAAACACAAAGAGCAAACTAAATGTCCATTGTCACACTGGATAGCAAAAACAAAGAGACATGTAACTAACAAAAGATCTTGCACAAAAAATCAGATAAAGTTCATGAACAAAACACGAATATAGGGTTTGCAAACCTGGAAAGTAGGAATAGTTAGTGGCTCAACGCAAACCGGACAATCGAGAACATCTAGATCTGTAAGAATCGTCGATCTTGTTTTAATCTCTGTACGTGTCCTTTTTAGCGAGTTCGAGTGAGTGTTGTTATCTTCCATTTCGATAATTTCAACTTAAAAAGAAACTGATATTGGAACTGAAAGTGCGTTATAACCAGTACTACATATAGAAGATTTTTGCATCATTTTAAATTTTTACATATAGAAGATCAATGTCTTTCCATTTTCCAAGAGTTTTCAGAAAAAGTCTTCATGCATCATCATGACATGAACGGAACTCGAAGAGGATCAAGGTTCTTGTTGAGGATTTGGGTTTGTTATACTTTGAAAAAAGAATGAGATGCTTATGTTTAGAGTTTAAATGGAACACTTTTTTACCCAATTTGTTTCTTCACAAAATTGAATGTAGTAGAAAAATTAGAAGAAAAAAATAGTTTTAGATTAGGGTTTTAATTAAGATTTGTGTTTTAACCGATCTTAATATTTTTCTGTTAATTGTTCTGGGGCCTAATTTGTTACTAATTAGATTATATTTTTCCTCTTCCTAAAGGAAAATATTTAAAACCTTTATAAATCTAGGTGGTAAGAGTTTTCAAAATTTCAAAGTAAACTTAACTTAGTTACCTAAATTTTAGTATTCTTTGTAAATAGGTTTCGTGTATTTCTTCAAATTTTATCTACATCACACAGAATCTTCACGAATGATACATTTCTCTCGTTTTAGAATCAAAAATGGAATTAGAAGTATTAAAATTACACATAATTTGTTTTTTTTCGTTTTAAACAAACTAAATAACAACTAATTCTTTAGCTTTTATTTTATTCTCCGGTTTAATATAATCAATCTTGATAAAAAAAACACACTAAAATTTATTCAACAAAAAGACTTGCATTATTTTATATGTTAACATGATTTATAATATTTAAATTATGAGTTAGATTTTTTTTTAAGTTTATTTTAACATAATTTTATGTTTAGTGACTTGTGATATATATATATATATATGTCTACACGACTCTAATCAAATTCTAGTAGAAGAAATTGCATAAATCATATTTAATTATTTAACTAAAGTTATTTTTGATATTTAAAGTTATTTTATTTTGTTATTCAAAAATAAAGTGTTATTTGTGATAGACTTGTTTCTTTGTCTCCAGCGTTTACTAGTTTTAAATGTTCGGTTAATGGTTCATACAAAGATTTCTTTAATGTGGGTAATGTTTTTACACATGGCCTTCTAGCGTTTTGATGTGGATTTCGTCATTAACTATTTAGATGTCCTGAAGATGGTGGATAATTCGGAAGGTTGGCCTGCATTTTTCCCTGCATTTTCCCTTTATCTTGCTGAATTTTCTTGTCTCCGAAGTCAGTTTCGTTGTTTTTCCCTTAACTTAGTTTTGAGAATTTTGAATTTTTAGACTGATTTTCTGGTTCGTAATGTTTGTTGTTTGGTCAGGAATCAACCTTTCATTGATTTTGTTTTTCTAACATTGGCTTTTTTTTGATTGATTAATTTGAGTTAAGTTGGAAAAAAAATGGAGTGTTATTAATTTTCAAATTCCATTTACTGTTACTTCGTTTTAAGTAATGTTAATTGTATAGTTTTCGAATATAAATTTGAATAAATAGTATTAAATTTTTATAATTTTATGGACGTATTAAATTTTTAAAATGTCATTGTGATTGAATAAATCTATTAAATTTTCATGAAAAATCTTGACAATAATTCAATTATAATTATTTTTGAATTTGTTTGCAAAGTCTATTATTCGTTACTGCAATTTGATTTTTGGAATATAGAACGAATATAGCCCAATAAGGGTCCAAATGTTAACAATTTTGACGATAAAACGGCGTCGTCTGCACGATAGCGTCTCTTAATTTACCAATTTACCCTCCACACGTCATCGTCGTCATTAAACAGTTAACTCCGTCACAAAGATTCCGTAACGGGATTGGTTCAACAGCTCCGGTTTGATCGTGAAATCATCATCATATCTCCGTCGCTGACGTCAGAATCTACTTGTTACTGCAATTTCCAGAAGCAAAGGAGAAAGCTTTTGGAGACGAAGCAATGGGTTTGCTTACGAATAAGGTTGAGAGAGACGAGCTTAAACCTGGAGATCATATCTACACTTATCGAGCCGTCTTCGCTTATTCTCACCATGGTGCTTTGATTCTTACTTTTAGCGTGTGTTCTTTGATTTCATCATCAATTGATTCATAATGCATTTGTTTGATTCATCCAGAGGTTTGGTAAAATCGGGTCTTCTTTTTGTGACTTCTTAGGGTTATATTCCTTCTATCTAGTGCTTAGAAGAAGAAAAAAACTGAGTCTTTGATTTTGTCAAAATCACCTCTGTTTGGCTATTAGGGTTGTTTCTCATGCTGAAGTTGATGGCTTTGAATGAAACAGATCTTCAAAGGGTCATTTTTCTTCTCTTGTTTCAGTCTTACTGATGTTGACTCCTCCTAAAGTCAATGATGATAGCAAATTGATGTTGATTGCTTTGTTGACATTTCAATTGAAGAAACCAATTGTTTTCTTTTGGATTTTGATACATTTTCAGGCATATTTGTTGGTGGTTCCAAGGTGGTTCATTTCAAACCTGAACAAAGCTTGATATCTCCCACACCTTCATCTTCTTCCTCGTCTTCGTCTTCTTCTTTGGTTTCAGAGGTTAATGATACTTCAGAAGCTCGTTGTACTAAATTTGCTGACTGTGGATTCAAACAACCAGATAGCGGAGTTGTACTTTCTTGCCTTGATTGTTTCCTTAAGAAGGGCTCTCTCTATCGTTTTGAATATGGAGTCAGCTCATCAATGTTTCTCAGCAGATTCCGCGCTGGCACGTGCACCACTGCTTCATCTGATCCGGTTCAAACAGTTATCCATAGAGCAATGTACCTTCTACAAAATGGATTTGGTAACTACGACGTCATCCAAAATAACTGTGAAGATTTTGCTCTCTACTGCAAGACAGGATTGCTCATTCTGGATAAGAATGGAGTAGGAAGAAGCGGTCAAGCTAGCTCCATTCTAGGTGCTCCAATTGCTGCACTCCTCTCTTCACCTCTCACATTATTGATTCCAAATCCTGTTGGTGTAGCAACGGTCACTGCTGGAATGTATTGTATGAGCAGGTATGCTACTGATATTGGTGTTAGAAAAGATGTGATCAAAGTTCCCGTTGAGGATTTGGCTCTGAACCTCGGCTTCAAAACCCGCAAGAAGAAAAGAAAAGCTTTCGACATCAGTGTATCCAGGTGAACATAGATTCTATTATGTTAACGAAAAAGTACATACAAGATCGGCCAATGTTTAGTCATTATCGTATTTTCACATTGATCTCATTTCTTGCTTGTCATGGTGACAGAACTGATTCTCTAGATACATTTTGAGTTCCAACATTATCAAGATGTAGTTCTATAGTTTGCTTTTTGGTCATCAAAGTTCAAACCATGCTGAAGAAAACTTTGGTTAAGGAACTAAGCAAACTCACATACGAAAAGGCTTATATATACATGAAAAACTCCAGTTTATAATCTTTATATATGTTTGAGTTTTCAATGAAGTGATTGAAAGTGATTTAGGAACATAGTGGTGGTTGTTTAGTGTTGTTGTCTCCGGTTTTCTTTTTAAAATCTTGCTTGAAATCCGCAAGATTTGCCAGTTCATCAACTGCTTCGACGGTTGTTTGAATTCGAGCTGCATTTTCGATTAACAATGAAACTAAAGTAGCAACAGGGAGGACTTCATGTAGGCTCATCGGCATGGTTCTGTCTTCACTGCCTACTTTGTTTTCCTCTTCAGATGGAACTTCTTCAGGTTTGTTGTTTCCAATTGGAACAGTTTTCAAGGTTTCTTGAAGCTCTTGTACTGCAGAGTTCATATCAAAAACCAGGAAATCCATCTTCGATGATCTTCTCGTGTTCTTCATCATATCAACTAATTCTCTTAAGATTTTTGAAGACGCTGAGCTCAGTTTCACACAAGCTTCTCCAAAATGCTTCTTGACTTGGTCTGGTGCCTGTAAAAGTAGCAGAAACTAGTCTCAGTTTCACAATCTCGAGAAGTAAGTCTTCTTCAAAACTATGATCAAGGTTACCTCGTTTTCATAGTCGATGCAGATGCTGAGATTCTCAAGGCAATAAGCACATCTACGGATAGCAGCTCCTATCTTTACATATAATTTCCATGGATGCCGGAAGCTAAAGCTTCCATGTGCAGGTTCCCATCTAGCTAGATTCGCCTGAGAGATTATAGAAAACACAAGGCCAGATAAGAGTCTGCAAATCGAGAAGCCAAATAACTCAATAGACAATCTGTTAAGTTACCATGGATTCTTCTGTTCCCTTAGAGTTAAGCACACATTTGAATCCTTGCAATTTCGTTTTAGTTTCTTCATCTTCATTCCGATTCGTGGAGAGTCCTTTCCCTTTGAAGTACTCTGCTACTAAGCCTGCAGTTTTTGGATAATATCAGCACAATCACTAATAGTGAATCTTTCATTAAAGTTTTGAGTTTCTTATTCTCTCTTACCATCTAATGAATCAGCAAGTTTTGCAAGGTTTCGTTCAATAAGACGGTGAAGCTGAGACCCTGCCCAAATGGGACAGAAGAAGACAGTAATAATGATGCAAATAGATGTTCCGATTGCAATAGTTGATACTCTTTCCTGAGCTAAATCAACCAGCTTATCTACTCGATAACCTCCTACTGAGACGAGACTAAATGTTAAGATAAAGATCATTGCTCCATAGTCGAACTTGGCTTTAACAGACGGCACAAACCGCGAGTAAGTAGCTGCAAAAGCTGCAAAAAAACAAACCCATAGCAGAATTCAATAAAGATAATCCTCTTTTTGGACAATAAAGACTGATCCTTAAAGGGTTTTGGTCATTACCAAACAGAAAAACAGAGAATGCAATCACAAAAACTTTAGCTTCTCCTGATTGATCTGCGACCAAATGAACAGCAATGCCTAAAGATCCAGCTGCTATTGTTGCCACCACTCTGTTTACACATTTGTAGAATGTTGCTCCTGTTTTACATACATATATATCAACTTATGTTAGTGATAAGATAGTTGCAGACTTTTGAATGTGAGTTTGCTTTGCTTACCAACTGTGGACTCAAAGACGACGACAACAGTCATGATAGCCCACATAGCATTACCACCAACACCATCATACAAAGGTCTCATGTAATAAAAGATTGAGACTAATGAAAGTGCAAGTCCTACTTTCAGACAATGAACAACTTTAGCTGGATCATCTGCTCCAATCCTCCATACTTTCTTCATAAACCTCGCGATTCGGTCCACAATCTTCATTTCCAAACCCTTTAACCAAAGAAAGATCCTTTTACAGAATCCTTCTCTAGGAACCAATCTCTCAGTTGTTCCATTTTCTACACTTATCCTCCACTCTAACTTCCCTGCTTCTTCTCTTGATGCCATAATATATATACTCAAAAACCTGAATCTGGTACACTAAATCCAGAACTCTGCTCAAAATGAATGTTGTTTTTTGCTTTTGAGCTTGTTTGATGAGCTATGCAATTTGGTGTTACATATATATAGAGAGAGAAAGATTGTAAGAGAATTACTATTTTAGAAAGTTCTTGGAACTAATATTATTTGTAATATATTAATATATATAATTGATCACTCTCTCCCATTCAAATATACCAAAAAGATGAAATATTATATGATTACACTTAAATTTTGTGGTACAAAGTCGTCATCGCATAAGTACTGATGTTGAAACCTTCGTACAATGTCAATCTTTTTCATTAACAATGGGTGATTCTGACCAAACCGACCTAGCTAATGTCTTAACGTGAATCTAGTTGTCTAGCTGGTAATTGTTCCCTTCACTATATTTTATAATTAGCCAGAATTAGTCCTGGGCATATGGTTATTCGGTTCGGTTCGGTTCGGTTTTTTCGGTTCTAGGTTCTTTCGGTTCTCGGAAAATTGGAACCAATAGGTACTTATTAAATTTCGGTTCGGTTTCGGTTCTCAAAAAATAGAACCAATAGGTACTTATTAAAATTTATTTTGGTATTCATTCGATTTCGGTTCGGTTCCGATTCGTTTATTTATGTTTAGTTTAAAATTTTTTTAAAAAAAATCATTAAAAACCATAAATCTGTTATAAAAAACTTAAAAATTTTAGATTTTTAGTAATTTTGATTGAAATTAATTAACAAATTTAGATTTATAATTACAATTTTAGATATTTAGGTTATTAAATTATATATAAATAATTATTTTTAAATATACAATTTTATTTCGATTCTTGATTCGGTTCTCGGTTCGGTTCCGGTTTTTTTGGTTCTCAAATTTTGAAACCATTTGGTTATTTTGTCGGTTCCGGTTTGGTTTCTTTTTTTTCGGTTCGGTTCGGTTCGGTTCGGTATTTCGGTTCCAGTTATTACGCCCAGGACTAGCCAGAATTATGGTATTATCTTAGTTAAATGTCTGCATTTTTTTTTCAATGTTGTTTAGTGTAATTTTGCGTAGTAAAGTTTGAACTACGATTGCTGATTGACAAGAAGTGTGGTATTATTTCAGCGGATCAAATTTAAAGTAATTTCTAGAATCAAATCTTATAAAAGAAAAGAATTAAATCATGTTCTCAAAAGTTTTAATATTAGCTCATGCATGATGCATATTATTACGTATATTCCTTTTTGGTATATAATCTAATGACTCAAAGTTATAAGAAGTTTTGAGCACTTATATAAATTAAGTGCACATCTTAAAGCAGTCCAAAATTTTAGGCATTTTTTGGTTTAAATACTTTTACACATAATCAATATCAACATGTGATAGACTTATATAGTCTTTAGGTTTTAATGATAGTTATAAATATTGTTAGTTATTTCTTTTCGTAAAGAAGACTCATAATACAATAATATAACGTGGAAGAGTTGATATTATATAAACTACTCATATGATATGTTCTCTTGTATTACTCATTTATGGTTGAATAACTTATTCTTCAAATTCTATAAACCAAAATGATAAAGGTCAAAGCTTCTTCTGTTTTGTTTACTTTATATCGAGTGTAATCAACAAGGTGAATTCGACTAGTCTCACATATATGAAATTTTGTTAAATACAATCTCTATATTATGTAAAACATCTAGATTCAGAATCTCCAAAACTAGGATTCTGCATTATTTAGACAATAGAGCCGAGTAATCCATAAAAATGCTATAAGTTTCGAACAAGAATGAAGTTAGAGTTTGTGCAATGTCATAAGACCTAAACTGTTATAAGAGCTAGACTTCAGCTTAACATAGAACAAATCCGAAGAACATAACAAACGCTTTGATTTAGTATGGCGGTTGTATTGTAACTAAGAATATTATTAATAATTTGTGATGTTTTATTATGAATTGTATTTGTTCTGAATATAAATAAATTATTGTATCTGTTCCGTATAATGATTTGTAACGAAATTGATATTAGTTTATATTCTTCACAAATACATCACAATATACATCAATTTGTTACAGTTCTATTGTAACAATTTATAAAATCATCACAAATTTGTAAAAATATTTGTTATATTTTAATAAAATTTATATTATTGTGATAAAATATTACGTCTCAATATCATTCTCTAGTGAGAAACAGAAGGCTTTCTCACCCGAAAAGAATGGACAATTAGAATTAGAATCAAACAAATGAGATTAATATTTTTTTTTGTTTTTGTTGAAATGTGAAAATTATATTCAACAAAATGAGAGTTTATATACAACCAGGGTTAAGAAAAAGTCCCAAACAAATAATGAATCAATTAAAAAGGCCTAATTTCAAACCATCTTTGAAGAAGAAGATGAAGTTTTTGAGGAAACACATAGTGAAGAAAGTGAATCCGGTTACGAATCTGCTTATCTATTGCACGAGCAACAACAATAGCAGCAGTCCAAAGTTTTCCATGAATCTTGGAGTTTCTCTCACGCCACACATGGTAGATAGAGGCCTGAAAAATGAGACGAGCTAGGATTATGTCCAGGTGGGAGAAGTGAGAACGTGAGAGAATAGAAACATTGGCAGACTAATCTAAGGATAAAAAATCGCCAAAAATTCGACTGCAAAGAGCCGACCAGATAGATGAACTGTACGAGCAGACAAAAAATAAGTGCTCCCTAGATTCATCAGCTTCATCGCAAAACACACAGCATTGGTTAAGTTCCCACGAACGCATTCCGGTCTCAGTAAAGAGTCTATTTTTTATAGCCAACCAGGTAATGAGATTAATATTACATGCAGCTAGCCACTAATTAGTGATATTTGACCCCCCAAAAAAACGAAAAAGATACTACATGTTTGCGTGAGTGTGTGCTTGCATGCGTACATAAATATTCACAATTTGCTACAACATGAAAAGTGATTTGTCGTAAGCAAATAAAGTCTTTCTCTTATTACTTTGTCTGATTGGAGAATTCACTATATTAATTACATATATATGACGAAAGAACTTTATTATTACTCTTATTTGATTTGATAAATTTTTTTCGTACATATAAATTAAAATCATTGCACCAAATGATATCAATGATATATGAAACTGGCACGTTTGACTTGCACTACCATTTAATAATAATATACATATCAAAATGTTACAAGATATATATAGTCAAACCAATTAGAAGGAAAAAATGTTATATCAACCTAACTTTAATTTAGGTCACTAAGTGTGTGCCCCAAATTATAAGTGACCTAATTTAATTGTTGGGTTCCTTATCAAAATATTATCTTTCCCTTAGTGGAGACACTTATATATATTATCACTAATCAAGATTTTTTTGTTATATTTTAAATATTTATTTGTGTGGTTTGAAATTAATCGAAGAATATGATTATTAAAGAATTAATTTTTTTTTATTAATGTAGCTATTGGGTCTTAAAAATATGAAGTGCCCTTCAGCTTATCATTCTCTGTTGTGATGTGATAAGAGGAGCGGTTTAACTTTTTTCTTGTCTTATCGAATTGTTTTTAAAATATATCATGTTGGAATTAGGTCATGATTGAAATAGATTTTTTTTTTCATAAAGTTTTATGGTATATTCCAAAAATAAAGATCTAAAAATCATTGGCATGCATGCATTGGTTAAATAATAGGAAGAATTTATATTGCTATATTTTTTTTAAAAAAATTAGAGCAACAAGCCAAAATTTTCCAAACCTTTAACAATATCGCATGGTACAAATACGATTTCAAGAAATTAAACTCCTATAAAAAAATATAGATGAAATAGTACTAAACCACTTGACTAAAGATATTTATCCATTATTTCATATTGTTCTATTCATAATTTCGAATGAAACAAAAGATAAATATTATGTTGCACAAAATTATATTTTCTTTACAAATATAACTTTTTGTGTGTTAAAAGTAATATCCGAAAAATATTTTCTTCACATGGTTAAATATATATATATATATATATATATATTTTTGTAGCCAAGAAACATATGGCT